>MU968418.1:480236-671363 GCA_034641835.2 Pinus albicaulis | reverse complement strand
CAAAAATATTTCAAGGTTGTCCTAGTTAGCTTAGCAATGGAAAGAAGTCATTAAGCTTAGAAAATTTTTCTTTTCTTTTTCTTTACAGTTGCTTTGATCATGCCATGGGTAATTCCTTTGATATGACAACCTACAGGAAAGGAATTTAAATGATTATGAACATATTTCTTTTATGGGTCCACTAGGAAGTTTACTAGCATGAACTCCTTAAGGCAACAATCCAATCAGCTACAAAAACAAGGTAAATGACCAGAAATCATAAATCAGATCCCTGATGCATCCCTTAGTCTGTATCGTAGCCATTTTGAGTTGAAAATTCTCCATGATATATATTTGGTGGATCACTTGCAAGAATTTTGAGCCATCTCTTGCCAAGTCTGGCAGTAGAACTAACCGAAAAACACTTTGATGGACCATTGTAGCTTACTGAAGATAGTCTTCCCACCTAGAACTCACTTCATTACAGCAGTTATACCTACAAGGAATAATTCATAAAGGAGGATGGTCTTTCTTTCTCACACTAGTACCACCACTACCTCTTATTTCATTCACCAAAAATATGTGAGCTCAGGATATCTGCACATCATGATCTCAAAATGGTATCTTTATATCTGCAACTTATAAACTACATGTAAAAGAAATCAATCCCAAGGGCACAACAACGATGTCAATTCTAGTCCAAATTTGTGCCCAGAGTTTTTTTCAGCAAATTTGAAAGACATTTCTCAATGATCATTTGGAAGAACACACTTACGTGTTTTCAGTTGAAAGCTAGCTTACCCTCAATTGTGAGCCACTTCTCATCAAGTGCCACATTTATCTCCTCAGCTCAACAAATCCCCTTGACATACAATGACAAAAATTTACCAAGGAAACATCCTTTCTCAAAGATGAAATTGAAGTAAAAAAGGGAGGGCAATGTCTGAAGAATAGAAGACATTAGTGCAACATAAGTAGGAAATTTCTTAGGTTGACGACTCGCCTGAAACGTGGACTTAGATGCTCCCACTTGTTCCTGTACACCCTACAATGTTTGAGTAAGCCATCTTAACTTCCCGGCTACACTAGTAAGTAATTAGGTCTCTGTTCCTTGACTAGAATCTTGCTGATCTGACATTGATTTCTTTTTCAGTTTTAGAACAGAATCTGGAACAACATTTTCGCATGCATTAATCACTATAGGATGTTTTTATGGTTTTGAGGACCATTCATCTTCATAAAACTTTATATCCTTGCTCACCAATGTCTTAAGTTGCACTTTAATTTAGATCATGTAGGCCCTGGATGTCTTACTCTATCCAACAAAGACCGCCTTTATGTTCAAGGGTTCAATATTAGTGCTTTTCTCATCATGAATATGAATATAAATTGGACAAAAAAAAAGGAAACAAAAATGTAATACTTATGGCTTCTCAATAACAAAAGATTTATTTGGTGTTTTGTCCTTCAAGATCCCGCGAGGACATTGGTTCAAGATATAGACAATGTGTTGCAAGCTTTGGCTTAAAGACACATGGGTAAATCCATGTCCTAGATCATGGCTTTAGCTATCTCAATGATGGATTTGTTACTCTACAAGCACATTCTTAGCATCCTCTTGATCCTTGTTTCCCTGCAAAAGGTATCAAATTCCTTGGAAAAGGTTATATCACTAGATCTGTCTCTCCCCTAACTTCCAAGCTTTAATGTAGGAAACCCAAGACAGAATAGCAACAAAATGGGCATGTCAAGCAATTTGGATTGGGAAAATACTTGCAGATATGCAAGTTCATTAGGATAAGCATAATTCTTTTTGCGATAATGAGGGAGTTACCAAGATGGAAAAAAGACCCGCCTTCGATATTAATCAATTGCATTGAGGTGCACATATTACAACACTCTATGTTGTTATTTTGTTTTTGGTCAAAATCAGGGGAACCACTTCCCCACTATAACATGGGGAAGAGCACTGTCAAACACAGTGGACCATTGGCTAATCTGTTTCATTTGAGGGTTTTATATGCCCATATAAAATCCATTTGGACTAGAATTTTGTATTTCCTGTTGGCCTCATCATCATGGGCCCATAGTAACACAATGGAGTGTGCTTGTCAGGGTTTGAACCCAAGTCATCATATGAACTCCCTCTTATTGGTAGACCATTTTTTCTTGCAAATATTTTTGATAGCCAAAAGCCCTATTAAGGGTGGTGTTGGCACGGGATAAATTTCAAATTTACACTTTGTCCTGGATATTTTCAAATTCATTAGCAGAAATGGAACAAATTTGAACTAGCTTCACCAACTAGTGCCCCACCACCTGGACCTGCTACTTATGTTGTATGCTGCCTCAGTATCTTAAATCTTATCGACACTCACAACAATGAATCCCTTAGCCACTTGTTAACAAAGCTAGATACACAAACCAGTGCCACTTCTAAGGCTTTTGAATGTGCTCCTTTGGGCACAAATTTTGTAGCTCCTATTTCGAGTCCATCTGTAGTAGAAGTGGCTACAAGGCAACTTCCCATAACCATTCATCTCTCAGCAAAGACAGAGCTGGTAGATTACTTGGGGAAGGCTTACAAAAAGGTCTTAGCTATTCATAAGAAGTTACCACCTGGTGGTATACTGGTATTTGTCACAGGACAAAGGGAGGTGGAATTTCTATGCAGACAGTTGAGGAAAGCCTTTGTGAAAATAAGCAAAATCAATGTTAAAATACAAGATATTTCTCAAAAAATCAAAGCCCACTGTAGACACAAATGATGTTGCAACTGAACCCGATCTTGAGGGCATTTCTTAGGCTGTGGATGGCACAGATGATAGTGGGAAACAAAAAGATGGAACTGATAGGTTTAACTCATTTGACGATGAGGGGTTTGAAGTTCAATCAAAGGCAAAATCATCTTCCTCTGATGCTAAATTTGATTCACATTCAGATAATGAAGAATAAGAGTGTCTTGACAGTAGAAGAAATTGTAGTTGGTAGTGTTGGAGCAATAAGTGAGGGAGTAGATATGAAATTGGGAAATATGTTTGATGTTTCAAAAACATCAATGTCTCTCCCATCCAATCAGCCTAATATGGAACTGTGGTAGTTGATACATCAAATGAAATAGCTGGTGATGGAGACATCCCTCATGCATGCATTGGTTGGTAATGGAGAATGCAAGTACCAAATGTTGATATGCAACATAAAGTCATGATTGAAGCAGTTGAAAATCATATGCCTCAAACAGTTATTATTGATGAAATTGGAACAGAGCCTGAAGCAATGGTAGCGAGTACTATTTCTCAGCATGGAATCCAATTGGTTGGAACTGCACATGGAATGACTATTGAAAATCTCATAAAGAATCCTTCTTTAGAGATGCTTGTAGAGAGTGTGCAGAGTGTTTCCCTTGGAGATGATGAGGCAAAGAGAAGGGGAGTTCAGAAGGTTATACTTGAGAGAAAAGGACCGTCCTCATTTACTTATGCTGTAGAGATGACATCAAGGACCGAATGTCGTATTCATCACAACTTAGAAGCAACTGTGGATGCCATATTAGTAGGTGCTCTATAAAGTTTTTCATATCCATCCCAGGGGATAAATATGCTAGATGATATTGTATGCAATGTCAATTCAAAAACAAAAATAATTAATCAAGTATCTATCTTGGCCTATTCAAACTTCATATAAAATTTCCATTATATGTTTTGAATAGGAAAATCTCCATCATTTGAGGTCCGCCAGATGGTTATGAAGGTAGTGACAGATGGAATTCCTGCCACAACAGAACCAGGCATTGGAAGCCATTTTAGGAGCACTTTGACATGTTTAGAGTCCGATGGTGTTTTTGAGGCTAGTAATGAGAGTGGTGATGATGATATTTTTGGGTTGAAAGGTAGTTATGAGCAATTTAGGAAGGATGATGATTCACCACTTATTTTATATACTTATAAAAGATCATGGAGGCTGATCTGGAGCAAGTAGTGAAGTAATGGGCCTAGAGAAAGCAGTTAAATTCACAAATGACATTGGAGCAGCTGATGCAATTCTTGCTTTACATTCTAAGCTCAAGGATAATTCATGGATTCAAGGAGTGGCTAAATATCAGCGTCTACCCATATTTGTGATGAAGAAAAACATAATGGTGGAGATGGTAAGGGTCATGCGTTCTATTCTTGGTTTGGAGACTCTTGGTGCAAGTTATTTTAATTCATTCAAAAAGCTTAAGAATGATATTGAGATATCAGATGGAGCAGCCAAGAAAAGATCTTCCCGAGAAGAGATTGATGCTTTAGAAGAGGCCATACTTGCTATTGAGTATATTGTGATCCCAGGAGGGCAGCCAGTTGAACTTCTTCCAAGATGTGCTGACATTATTGCTCGTCAAATAAAGCTGGTGGAGAGCTATCAATTAGTAAGAGAGAAATCAGGGAGATAGCGAGAGTGACAGTCGATGACTACCCATGTTTCAGAGATATGACATTGCAAAACATTGAATCAGCGAAAAAAAAAAAATGAAATAGTAAGCCTCAGTAAAGATTCTATTGAGCATATACATAGAGGCAGTGAAGATTCTCAAATGATTGAGCTGGTGGTTCCATGTTATAAATATGAAAACAAGTCTTTTCCCCACACTATATCAACAACGAAAAGTGTGTCTAAAAGCAATATAAACAATGAAATGGCTGAATGTTTTGTCAATTCAAAATCTATTATTACAAATGAGCAGAGATCTCATGAAGTGGAGGAAGATAATCCCAAGATGAACCTGATGCAAGTAAGGCTATGCATATTGGTGTTCCGATAGAGGATGGTCTGGTAGAAGGAGATTTAAGAGCTAAGAACTATAACACTATGGCAGTGGAGCTTCTACCGATATTATGCTAAACCTCATGCATGTTTGACTTATGAAGGATAACCGTTGGTTTAGATTGACAGTTCAAGTTGATTTCGAACCCCCTCAGTGTTTTGAATTTTAGTGGAGGAGGGGGGGTTCGAAATGGGTACTTTTCAAACTCAGCCATTAACCACGTGGAAAGCGAAGGATATGTTCGCACCCCCCCCCAATCACAATATGTCTTACCATCTGCTGGGCCCTCCGAAATCCGGTTTCGGGTTTTTGTAAAACAAACGCTCAAAGTATATACTTGGAATGAATTTTTGTTGCTAGGTAAGGAAAGGAGGTTTGAACAATCATTACCCAAAAAGAGTGATATCTGCACGATAATGTACACTAATGGCACAACTGGTGAACCTAAAGGCATATTGATCACAAATGAAAACATTGTTTCTATGGTGACCGAAATTGCTTATTTTCTTAAATGTCAGAATGAAGAGCTTGCAGAGAAGGATGTTTATTTCTCGTTTCTTCCTCTAGCACATATATTTTATCGGGTGACAGAGGAATTTTTCATATCAAAAATTTCTTCAATAGGCTTCTGGCGCGGGGATGTGAAGCTTTTGGTGGAGGATAAAGCAGAACTAAAACCAAATGTCTTATGTGGTGTCCCACATGTTTTTTTGATCGCATATATTCAGGTTTAAACCAGAATATCATCGTTGGAGGATTTCTAAATAGAAAGGTGTTTGAATTTGCATACAAATACAAGCTTAATAATATGCGCAAAGGGTTGAAACATGAAAAATCATCTCCACTTTTTGATCAAGTTGTCTTTATCAAGATTAAACAAGGTCTGGGAGAACATGTCCATGTAATGTCATCAAGAGCAGCTCCACTTGCAAGACATGTGGAAGAGTTTCTACGAGTAGTGACATGTTTCCATGTTGTACAGGACTATGGTTTGACAGAAAATTTTGCGGGAATTTTTATTTTTCTTCCAAATGTTATTTCAACGATCGGGACTGTTGGTCCACCTATTCTGAATATTGATGTCTGTTTTGAGTCTATCCCTGAAATGGGATATGATGCACTTTCAGAAGTTTAAGCTTTCACAAGGAGAATACGTTGTAGTGGAAAATCTGGAGAATGTGTATGGCCAGTGTTTTGCTATTGATTCGATTTGGATGTTCTTGAGTTCATCATTTGTCATGCAGAGGTCTTAATTGCCTTTTCCAAGAGGCAAAGCTTCCTGCGATTATTAAATTCTTTCAGCTATTAGATGAGCATGAAAATTCCGTGAGGAAGGGTACAGAGGAGCGGAAAAGGCGTTCCGATTATAAACCCATACTTGAGCAGGATGGCCTTATATGGCAACGTTCTTCCTATCAGGGGACAAAGAGGGAGAAAACAAGAGAAGAATCATTAGCTGAAGTAAGAGATTACAAGCAGCAACAAATTTCATACCGTGGAAAAAAGGCCAAGCGAACTCCAACACAGGTGTTACATGATATAATTGAGGGCCACATGGAGGAAATTATGATAGCAGGAGGAATTGGTTGTTTTGTAAAGGGTATATTTGAGATACCACAGAAGGCAACACAATCTCTTCCTTCAGACAGTGTGACTGAGTGTAAACAGCAATGTGAAGCCACCAATTCAACTTTTCCTAACAAGGGTGAAGGATTCTTTGTGTCTAGCTATCAAAGGATGCAAAGTGTCATGCGACTAAAGTTTATGTAGGAAGCAATGTTTCATCTTCTATGATAAATAGGATCGATGCTATGCTTCAAAAGCTAGGAAAAGAAATTGACGATGTAGATGCAAAAATTGGTGACCGATGGCAAATATTGGACAGAGATATTCGAGGGTACACATGGTAGCCAGCGCCGCATTAGAACTAATGATTCAGGAAAGGTGGCATGAATGGCAGAGCCAGATGTCAAAGCCACCCAATGTTGCCTCTTTGTGACCACCTCGGCCACTTTCATCATACCTTTTTTATTTACGAAGAGCTGCCAAAGGTAATGTTACAGTCGATTTTGCCAAAGATATTTTTTGTTCAAGGCCTTGCATGGCCACAGTTGCCAAATTCTAATTAAATTGTAGTTAATGAAGATTGCCGAAGTAGATTAGGGCAACCAGCATAGTTGCAGTTAAATACTGCTTGTATTTTCATTATCAAGGGTTGGACCTTGTTAGACTCTGCGTTGTAAATATCATTGTATTGGAGCACTGTAGTTTTTTCTAGGGCATCAATAATAAGAGACCGTTCACAGGATTCTTGAGCTATGTTAATGGTGATATTTCTTCTGTGTTAATGTTTTTCTCTGTATTTCATGCTGAGAATCAATTTGTCTTATTGTGAAACAAAAAATTTAGATTAAGATTTGCTAAGAGAGCACCTTAGTTTTGTCTGTGTTTACTATCTTAATGTTTTCTTCTGAAGTATAGTTAAATAATTCTTAACTGCTCTTTAGCTATTGTTGAACTCATTGTTTTCTTCCATCTCATATTCACACTGCCAGTAAGATCCAGTCTGCATAGTTAGCTTGCCTTGTGAATTCCCTTGAAAAGTTGATACAAAATTCAGCATTTTATGATTCCATAGCTCAATGGATTAAGTTTCATAGCTCTATCTGTCCAACAACATAATCAATCAAAACAAACAACCCTCATAATTTCTATAACTAGCCTAATATCAGCCTTTATAACCATCAAGCTAAATCATAAAAACAGAGAAAGCCCTCTCTGAGTCTAGGAATGATAGGTCCTAGACTCCAAAGCGGTTTGATGTTGTCCTCTGTCGTTTATTCTTACCAATCTTATAAATTACACGGCCACAACAGGTGGCACTAATGTTGCAGGCTAGCCTATCAAGATAGTCCTAGTCAACTTCTATGTCTAAAGGGAATAGAAGCTTGGTCTCCAGCATCGAAATTGGTCCAACTTACCACTAGACCAAGCCCTATGTAGGATAAATATTGATGGTGAGAAATCACCAGAGGGAGCCACTGATGTTGGAAACTAGTCAATGGAGATAAACCTGGTCACTTTTGTGCCAAATAGGAATAAAACATTAGTCCCTAGCATGGTATGTGTTCTTAAATTACCCCAGAACAAGCCTAATCAACTCATATTTTTATTAGTAAGAATGATAGAGATGTGATTTTTAAGGATGGTCTGGCTTTAATATATTCTCTAGGTTGTTATTTTATTTTTGGTCAAAAGCAGGGGAAACACTTCCCCACTATAACATGGGGAAGAGCACTGTCAAACACAGTGGAACATTGGCTAAGTTGCCGCATTTGAGGGGTTTCTATGCCCATATAAAATCCATTTGGACTTGAATTTTGTATTTTCCTCTTGGCCTCATCATGGGCCCTTAGTAACACAATGGAGTTCACTTGTCAGGGTTTGAACCCAAGTCATCATATGCACTCCCCCTTATTGGTAGATCATTTTTTCTTGCAGCTCATGTTGATGGCCAGAAGCCCTCTTAAGGGTGCCACTGACGTTGCAGGCTAGCCAATCAAGATAGTCCTAGTAAAATTATATTCCTATAGGGAATAGAAGTTTGGTCTCCAGCATCGAACTTGGTCCAAATTACCACTAGACCAAGCCTTATGTTGGCTAAATGTTGACGGTGAGAAATCACCAGAGGGAACCACTCATGTTGGAAGCTAGCAATGGGGATAAACCTGGTCACTTTTGTGCGAAATAAGAATAAAACATTAGTCACTAGCATGGTAGATGTTCTTATTGCACTAGTACAAGCCTAATCGACTCGTATTTTTATTAGTAGGAATGATAGAGATGTAATTTTTGAGAGTCTGGCTTTAATCTCTTGAAGAATGTTTTTGTTGATTTCCCTGTATGTGTGAGATTTTCTAAACTGGCTCCTTAAATTCTGATGACTAGAAACACTAAAGGATATATGTAATTCTCGGGAATCTTGTTAAGCTTTAAGTGAGAATGTTAGCAGCTAGCTATTATTTCTTGTTTTGTATCAATAGTGAATTGAAGGAATTTGGACGCTAGGAAATTGGACTTCACCTATTGATTTTGGAAATGCACCGCTCAGGTACACAAGATGTTATGGATTCTATAACTTTTTTGTAAACTTCCAAAGTAAGAATTTGGACTAAGCTAAGCAAGAATCAAGATGATAAGAGGAAGGAAAATTCAACTGGGTTCTGGCACATGTAGAAATGAAGAAATCATGTCTGGAATATGAGCAGTGTACCTTGTCTTGTTTTTATGATTAACCTCCATATTATCATCTAGAAGATCAATGGAAGAAGGAAGGAATCAAAGAATAGATGCAAGGTAACAAGTTTTTTTTGGATATTTGTGTAATAAAGGGAAAATGGGCACTTAAAAGGCAGCCTTGTGCTCTCAAGGAAATGAACTGTTAAGAGCAGATAAACAATCCAGGTTGGAAAGAGCAAATAAACAATAAAGACACAGTTAAATCTTTGTTCCATAAATCATACTGCAATAGCTAAAAGTCTAAGGATGGTTGGACAAAATTCTCATTGTAGCATCTGCTTGGCATTGAGAAGCAAGGACTGTAAGAAGGTTCTTGTACAATAATTTCTTATAATTTGTGAATACCATTTGCGAACTGCATCTGACTTTCATGTGTGTCAGGGAAGAGTTCATAAATTTGCTTCCTTATGCAGTTAGAGAGGAAAATGCTAAGGCTTGCTAAAATCAGCGATATGCCCGCTGCACAGTGGGAAACTAGATAGAGACAGTTACTATTTAACTTTCAAGAACTTATGCTTGACTAGCTGAAAAGTATTGGGCTTTTTTTCTCGTGACCTTGAGTACAAAGTCTCATAATCAATTGGATGAAAAATCAAGTCTATCTTTCAAATGTTTGAACCAGGACTAAATAAAAGAAATAATTCTAGTCTATAGAAAGGTAGCACAGTAACAACATACCTGAATTTTAGGGGTGCTTCAAACAATCTCGTCCTGAAGATAGGATTCCAGGTTGTTTGCAGTTTTTAATTGGTGAAGTTGGCTCTAATTTTGGAACTTTGTCGGCTCTTCTACAGGTATCATTTTGCACCAATTCTTCTCCAGATCTTTTTCTTGGACTCACTAAAGGAGTTTCATTTTACGCATCCTTTGTATGAATAAACCTTCAATAGAACATTGGTTTGCCATACAAACTTTCTTAGAGAGAAACTGGCAACTCGGAGAAGGTTACAAGACCTCCTTCTATAATGGACAGAGGTGACCCCAGAATGTGGCAACAATTTTCCACTTCAGCCGTTGTAAAAGAAAACAAAGAGATTCTCTCTGTAACTTCTAAGCCCTACTTGGATGGCCTATTCTGGCCAAAACAACAAAAAAGTACCTCTACGTTGTTATCTTGTGAAGGATAACGTTTCCCTCCATTACTAACTTTTTCTATAGTCACTGCTTCTTGATCCATTAGTTTTAACTTATCCATACACTAAAGAGCATTAAAGATTGTATTCTATTACACAAAGATGATCTGAAAGGGAAAACCTGTTAAAGCATAATATTTCAGTTGATGTATCAAATTCTTGGTTGCATACAAACAGAAATTGTTTGTTCCATACAAATAGAAACCACTTGAAGATATCTATGAACCACCTGAACATCAAAAATGTTCAGTCTCGTAACTCTTAAGTAAATCTGTAAAGAATGTGAAATTATCCTTCTTGGCTTAGTGAAATCCCTAATGTTCTATCCTATTTGACAGTCTTAAAAATCTCACAAAAACCTGTAAAGATTTTGGCATTCTATACGCCCAGCCTCTAAAAGCCCTAACTTTCTATCATCCTCTGTGTAATTTTAATAGAATACCGTCAAATACCAGAATAATGAATGTCCATTCTCCCAAAAATTTGAAATGTGCAGAACAGAAAGAGAAATCATTCAATCAAATTACTCGAAATGTATCAGAATCCCCATCCTTTAACTCAATGAATTTATTCGCAAACTCTGTCATTTTTTTAAACAAATTTTTTAGCACAACCTCCTCTAGTCCATTTATAGAGAGCCTTAGCTTATGAGATATTGTCTATAAGCCAAAATAGGGTTAAACTTTTCCATTGAAAGCTTAGAATAATTGAAACTGAAATAACAGTGTTTTGAGCAAGATCTATTTCGACAAATTTAGTTCAGAGTAGAATACACTGGCTTGTTTAATGAATTTTCTCCAAGACAGAGTATACAGGATTCGTGACAGCCACAAAAAAAATTATGGGATTTTGAAATTTAAGCATTCTCTTGCAGAAAAATACATTTTCTGAACTCGTTTTGACGGTGAAGAAACGCAAATGATCTGTTGGAAATCGTTCATGAAGAGAACTGGGGTCTCAGGGATTTATGCCAGAGCAATTGCATACCAGTATTGTACAAAAGCGCTCGTTTCAGCGTGTGAGCTCGTTTCAGGGCAGGAAGAGGGATAATGCAATAGCGGCAAAATGAGGCGCCATATATTTTTATTTTCGTATTTGAGTCAAATGATTTAATTTTTAATTTGGAAAAATAAGTGGAACAAGAGGGCAAAGGAATGAAACTAAGTGACTAAGTGGGATAATTATAATGGCTTATGTCATTTCTTTAAGTCACATTGAATCAATATACATTAATATTTTTCATAATTTAATTATAAATTAAGTAATTATTCATTATTAAAGTGGGGTTTTATATAAATTATTTATTTATTAATGTTAATTTGTAGTTTTTAATAATATATTTATGTCAAAGAAAATTATTTAAATTAATGTTTTATCAAATTTTTTGTTAATTTTTCTATATTATATTCTAATTTACTTTAAACTTGTTTTAAATATGCTTTCACCTTCATGTATGGAGGTTATTTATTTGCATATTTAAAGTTTTGTTGTAATTGTTTTCTTAAAAAAATGACTATTGTGATTGTGATGGTGAGAAAGTATTCTATAAATAGCGTTAAGGGTTATTTAGAATAAATAGGAGATTCTTTCTCTTTATCTAAGACTAATCTTTGAGAGAATGGATATACATTCCCTAATTATCACATAAACAATAGGTTAATCTTGCATTTATTGCTTTCTCTCCATGGAGGTTTGCTACACAAAGGGAATACCTCCTCCTATGTGAATTTGATTGTCTCCATCTCTTAAAGGATTTTCAAACATTAATAATTAAATCTTCATTACTTTAAAGATGTAGTCTTGTCGAATATACCAAAAACATAGTAGGATTCTTTCGTTGTGGACAAAATCAAGTAAATGTCTGAGGGAAGTATTCCTCTATGGATGGTTAACAAGTTCATCAATAACTACAAGCAAATGCTTCAATCTATATATTTAATGATCTTCAGTCATCATCTAAAGAGTTCAAGAATCAAATAAATTCCAACCTAAGTTCTAAGTATATGGTAATCTTGTACTTAGAGGTTCTATTATTGTAAAATTTGACAACTATAGAAGTTGTGGCAAGGTATTGGAGGAGGGACTGTCATTTTGGGGTAGAGCTAACCTCTTTTTAAATGATAGTTTCTAAAATTGAGTCCATCTTCAATGTATGTACGTTGTCTAGCTTTGATTTTGGTTTCCCTTTCATCCTAGAGATCATAGAAAGACATGCAATGTATTATGACTTTCTTAGGGTTTTGAGAAGATTCAGAAGTTATGAATTTCTCCGAATTGTTTTTTCTTGTCCTTCATCTCAAGTGCCATTGGTAGGAACATAATTTTCTTGTCCTTCATCTCAAGTCCAAGGTAGGAACATAATTGGTTGCTAAATTCCATCCTCAAACCTAGGTTGGGTCCACTTGGCCCCGTGTGGTCCCATTTGGTGTCAAAGGCCTTTCATCAAGGACCATTTGGGAATGCAAGTTCCCAAATGATTTTAGCGATTGAGAACCTCCTTCATAAGTCTTATTCTTCTCCCTCAACCCTTCAATCCCCCTCCTCTCTCCCTAGAAGATAAATTCCCTTGCTTAAAAGGAAAGCAAGTCCCACTCTTTATTTTATCTTAGGGAAAGGGTTTCGAGGGTCACTTCCCACCTATTCATTTACCTATACTTTACAAGTGACTTCCTAAACTACCGGGACTCCACCCATCTTTGAATGTCCATGAAGAGCAAGGAGCCTTAGCTGTGGTGACAATGGGCTAAGCCTCCATTGTTTCCCTTGTCCTAGCAGTTGCCCTCTTAGGAACCCCTTTTCGGTCCACTAATAGTTTGAGTCGTAACAAGTTGTTCGCAATTCCATTTGTGAACAACTCTTTGGTATGGCCACTTTTGTCATACTACAACTCCAATATGAGAAGTCCAGGGCTATGGAGGTTGCCCTTCTTCTCACTGAATCAATCCTCTACAATATAGTGAACTAGGGCTAGTTGGTTGGCCCACTTGACTGTTACTTTAGTCCTTCAAAGTATGCACATCCTTAGGCCCTATACACCTGCCCTTCTACCAATTTTGTTGTCCTTCACCAGAACAAGAGTCAGGGTTCTTCTTTGATTACACAATCCATCATGGCATCCCAATGACTTTATAATTGCACATGGGAAATTTTCTCTGAATACAACTGATAGTTATGTTCCCTTTAGCCTTTGTCTCAATTGGGTATTCCTTGAAACTGACATGCATGCAACTATTAATAGCGAATTATCAGTTATCTGATTAATCACTCATTGTGAATTAAATCTAATTTAATTCACTAGACCTCTCACTAGCTCATCACTCAGTTATAACTAGTTAAACTGATTTTAACTCATTTAGTTTAGGTAATTGCACTTGCACCCCACTAATGCATCAACTTCAACTGGACCCCAAAAATATTAGAATCCCTCTAGATGCCTCATCTTAGACCCTCAACTTGAATTTCTTGAGCTAACTCGGTCATCATGACTTAATTAACTGACACGAGTTGTTATGAGATGGAATTAAAATTTATTGTCCAATTTATTTAAGGGAAAAATAATTTAGACGCCCCACATTCCTCACTCCTGGTGCATCAAAATTCCTTACTAGTGTGGGTGCATTTTTTTTTTTGTCCTTTCTGGTTTCCAATCTCACTATTTCTTGTTGCAAATTTCAACATTTCAGAATTTGATGTGGCCTTCACACAAAGACACCATTGAAATCACATGCCCAGATTCTCATGAGAAACCTCCCTTAAGCTCGATCTACCAGAAGAGAAGAAAAAATATGCCATCCTACTTCCTAGTGCAAACCGACCATTAAGGTATGCAACATTCTTCGGAACCCTCACATGATGATCTTACTCTTGGAGGATGATCATGACCTCCCTTTAACAACCCTTACTCAGCCCTCGTACTCGACCTACTTTAGGACTACATCTCTCTTCACCCCCTCGATGTGCCAGATAGTGGGAATACATTTCAAACATGCTAAGATGTGCCAAGTGATAAGGCATGCCAAGATGTGCAAGGGTGTGTCAATGCGTGTCAGGGACTGTCAAGACAACAAAATGGAGAAAAAAGTTAAACTACAAGGAAATGAACACATAAAAGGGTTAATAAGTCATCAATTTACCTTTTCCAAGAGGGGCATGCTAGGCACACCAACACTAGGTGGCAATAGGTGCCAAGTGAAAAGTCTTAGTGCATTCTAAGTGCCAAGTATTCCTCTGTTGCTTCTCATCTACTTTCCAACAATTGATCATAACAAATAAATTTAATATTAAACCATGCCAAATCATACCAATGCATCTTAACGTATTCCATACATGGTAAGACTTTCCAAGCGCCAACACGTGCCAAGCGCCAATATGTGTCAGGGACTAATGTTATGCATGTTATGAAGTGGAAGGGAATGTTGAAGAGTGCTAAGGTGTGCTAGAGAGTGATAATGCATGTTGATGAGTGTTAAGGAGTATTAGGAAAAAAAATCAAGGGAGAACTAGGTAAAAATTCATGGAAGTTAATGAATATGAGGAACGTGTACTGCCAGAGACTAGTGTTAATGAGTGTTAGTTGTCATGCCAAGGAGGGAGTGACAAGGTATGCTAAGCATTGCTAAGGCATGCTAGGGAATATCAAGGCATGTCAAGAATTCCCAAATTGTGCTTGGGAGTTCCAGGGTGTGCTAATTATATCATGTGCCAATTAATAGTGCCAAGATATGCCAATACATGCTAGGTGCTAAGGATGTGGCGCAGGGTGCCAGGGTATGTCAATATGTGTCAAGTGTAGAAATTTGAATAAGCGTCCCCTTGAAGCCGAAACAGCTCTGATACCAAATGTAGGTTTTAACCAGAGAACAAAAATTATCTACACCGAATCTTATAACAAAAAATAAACAATAAAGGTATAAAACATAAAACGGATCAACACGAGAGATTTCCCCTGGATCCCCGAATCGGGACGACCGACTTTTTTTCATTATATTCCTTTTAGTGTTACAAAAAACATATATATACATGCCGAAGCATACATAAACCCCAATCCATAAACCCTGGATTAGAACATAACCGTAGTTCCCTTGACCGGATCTACAAAAATACCAAGGGCCGAAAACCATCGTACCCCAATACCATGTGAAAAACCATGGACACGGACTACCCGCCGGAAATTAAGGACCAAAAATTTTCGCTGGGGCGCTGCCCCGGACCCCGACAGGGGGGGCTACCGCCCCCACTCTTACCCCCCCACGCGTGCTTAGTCGTGGAAAGAATATAACACATACCCAACACGCTAACCCCTGTTTGGCGCATATTACAGCCAAACAGGCACACCAACCCTGATTGGTATTAGGTTTTGCCTGTTCTTGGGTTTTCTGAGCTTGACTTTTGGTCCTAGTTCATATTTTCTAGATTTCTTGAGTTTTTTGAAGTCATTTTTTACTGTGTTTAGACCTTGTCCTCCGATTGTTTGCCTTTTTTTTGTCAGTTTTGCATTTTAGCCCTAGGGCTTCTAGGTGCTTTAGTGTCCTTAGCCTCCTGTGGGAGTTTTGGGTCTTTTCTTTCCCGGTCAACTTCGTTTTTGATTCTTTGCATTCATCTTTCTAGATTCCATTGAATCATTGCGTTAATTGAGTGATTGTTCTCTCTTTCGTTCAGCTTTGCATTGTGTTGCTCCAAGCCTAGATTAAACGGTTTGTTTGAGTCTCTTTCGAGATTATTCTTCGCTTTGAGGGATTTTGTCTTGATTGTGTGCATTTGAATTGAGTGAACTTGTTTTGTTTCAGCTCTCTCCTTTTCATTTCTCAAGTTGATGTTTTCATTAGTTTTTCATTCATTTAGTGCATTTTCTCTGATGTAGTGAAAAATACTAAAAAAAAAATCTTTTGCATTTTGATTGGCGTAGTGAAAATTGAAAGCTCTTTCACATTACTAGTGTTATATAACTTTAGAGAAAATTTTTCTAGTTTCATTAGCTTGCATTGAAACAGTAGTGGATTTTTTTGTGTGTTCATTTCGCTATCATTTGAAAGCTCTCAACCCTCCCATAGATAGCTCTTCATTGAATGAAATGATGCTTTGTGGCATGTAGTTTGCATCTAGAGGTTTTATGAGATCCAACATTCGATAGGGCCTTGAAATCGAAATGTAAATTGAAGATCAACTTTAAAATTTACTGAATTAACATAAGGCAACATTGGAACTTAACGGAACATCTAGTAGTATAAGGTAGAGACATGTTCCAACGTCTTTAAGCCTAGCAGCTGTCGCTTTCCATATGGCTACAGACAACGCTAGTAAAGACTTGTGCTCCCAATACCGTCACTTATATAAAGGGAGACCCCATTAGGTTGCAAATCCTTTATCCATAGGAAGCCGAGTCTGCCTCCTTTTACCTGTGATACATCAGACACAACATTCGGAGAGATTACCTGCATGTATGTCAAGTCCTTGGTTGATTTCTCTTTCATTTTTACAAAGGTGTATATGGCAGTTCATGGATATCTAGTACACCCATTTACCTAGATTACCAGAGCAGTCATTTTGATCTTTACTGACTCACTAAATTTGAAAAGATCATCAAGCGCTTGTCCTTTCACACTTGTTTCCAAAATGAAAGTGATAGAGTCACCTTTTACTCGTTTTTAGACTCTTAAAACATGAAACAATAAAATTTTCAGTTTCAATGTGGTAAAATTAATCACCTACGATCACACACCCATTTATAGATTGATTTTTTGGCCTGTTTTTGTTTGCCTTAGTTTTTTCCCATGCATATTTATTTCTGATATCTTCCTCTTTTTCGCTATAGTCACAGTGGTGGAACCATCAGTTTCGTCTACTATAGTCCTTATAGAGATGATTCATTCGAGGTCTCCCAGTCCTCTGCTGAGCATCAACAGCCCATTGTATCCGAGTTTCCCGATGGGGCACCAACTATATCTGAACTTCCTTTTGGAGGACCAGTTGACTTCAATTGGCCCTTGTCCAACGCTTGGTTTGGATTTGGAGTAGGGGAACACTTCCCTCCTCTTACATCGGTATCACCCTTTTTGGTTGTTGTCATACCCCCTAGTCCCCGACGTCTTTTAGAGGATCTCACAGAAGGGTCAGATATGGACTCATCTAGTCCTACTCCTAGTGAGGGAATTCCTACTTCTGGTGAAGAGTACCAGATTTTTCCCAAAGACATCCTCGAGCCTTCTGTTATGTCTTCACCTGGTCCATCGCTCCCAGCTGGATATAGGTATTTAAGTTAGGCCATGAACGCTATTGGTTCTATGGGAATATCGACTCCGTCCACGAATCCGACCATTCCCTCATTAGGGATGTCCCCATCGACACCTCTCACGGCATCAACTTTCATGACATCAGCACCTGTTAGACCTACTATCTGCGTGGCTACGTCTACGCCTGTTTTCACTACTCAGTCAACTAGGACCTCGTCAGTTCCTGAAGACGTTTATATAGCTTCTGCCATTCCCGAGAACATTTCTCCCGAGGAGTACCAGATGTCTTTACAGCCACCGATCTCCGAGGTTGGTCAATCCTCTCAAGATCTTAATCATCCTTACTTTTCCCATTATGGAGAGGATGGTGTCCCGATCTACGTATTTCCATATCAGTGTGATGAACAGGGCAACCCCCTTCATTTTCCTGCCCCTGAGGCTTATCATTATATTAATGGTTTTTTATCTACCCAGCCTGGGAAACCTTCTAATCAACAAGGGAAAAACTTTCAAGGACAACCTTTGTTTCAGCAAGGATATGCTTCTATCCCACAAGGACAACCCTTCCAAGGAAAACCTTTGGCCCAGCCAGGGTATGCATACGACCTGCAAGGACAACCCTTACAGGGACAACCTTCGGTCCTGCAGGGATTGTTGTACAGCCCATAAGGGCAGTCTTACAATAATCAAGGTCAACCTATGCAGCCTCACCCTATGGTCCAGCCAGGGCAACCTCAATGACCAGTAGGGCAACCGAGGTATCAACCTGGACCTCCATACGGTCCTGGGGGGCAAACCCATCCTTCTCAACCTTTGGTGCAACCTCAGCAACCTCATTTTCCAATTGGTCAAAATATTGCACAGCCAGGGCCATCTTATGGTCTTGTCACATGTCACCCTCATTACTAGGCACAACCTGGCCCACTCTCACCATTAGGCCAAACTACTCAGCCAGGGAAACGTGGTGTCCTTCATCAGCCAGGTCAACCTGTTCAACCAGGACAAACTGCACAGTCAGGTCAACCTGTTCAACCATGACAACCTACACAGTCTGTTAATCCTGCTCAGTAGCCGATATATTCTATGCCACAGTTAAATCCACCTATGCGCTTGACTTATTCGACTTAGTAGGGCCCCACTTACCAGTAGCCCGTTCACCTCCAAGGTAGCTATTATCTTCAAGGCCAGTCTTGATCAGTTTACAACCCGCCCCAAGGTTCTGGTTATTACCTTCAACAACTAGGCTATACTTATACTCCCCAAAAAAATCCATACACTGCTCAATTGGGGCCCATGTGTAATCAGAATCAGTACCCTGGTTATCAACCCCTATACCCTGGTTTTCAGCCACCATATCAACCCAACTATCCGGCTTATACCCCCTATGGTAAAAATCCTCCGGGACAAAACCAATGGGGGCAGAGTTATGCTCAACCAGGATGGAGTACATGTATAGGTCCTTATCAGGGACCTGGCATGCCTATTAACCCTAAATTTCCTTTCCTCGCCACGTTGGAATTACCGGACGTGTCCAAATTTACCAATGATCCGATTCTTCATAATCCATCTTGGCCTCCGGTTCCGATGAAGGTGCCTGCTGATTGTCCTAAGTTTGAGGGTAAATCTGGAGAAGACCCCCAAGCACATGTCATGACATACCATTTGTGATGTTCTTTGAATTCTTGCATAGATGACTCGATTCTTCTACGTCTTTTCCAGCACACTCTCACCGGTGCTACTGCTAAATGGTACATAGAACTACCCCATGGTATTTTTCAATATTTTAATACTCTAGCTATGAAATTCCTGATGCATTTCCAATTACCGGTTCATTACGAAGTCGGGACACATCTCCTGACATCTATGAAACAGGACAAAGCCACTCATATTTCAGATCATATTCATGAATGGAGACGTTGTTGTCATCTGATCAAGTTTGACATTCCTGATCAGCTTCTAACTCACTGGTTCACTACCTCCTTTGTCAATAAGATTGCATAAGACATTCCTATGGGGGCATGTGTAACCAAGGAACAAGCCATTGCTCGTGCCCAGTACCTAGTTTTAGTGTACTCTCAATCCAACACGTTATACAACATCTTTACTTATGCCCCGCAACCAGGGACCTCTAAAGCACCAGCTACCCCATTGGTTGATGGTGTTATTGGTTCTGTCTCTCAGACTTCTTGCAAGTCTTACAATGGGAAGCAAAAATCGAATTCTTCCAATAATTCTACTCCTCCGGCTACTCTAGATTCTGGTATGACCATGGAGGTCAACGCCATCCAGGCCAATCCTACAGACAATATTTCCAAAGGGAAGAAGAAGGGCAAAGGAAAAGCCAAATCTGATGCCCCAAAACTAGAATCGTCCAATCCATGTGCTGACGATGGTTCACAAAAAAAACCGAAGTACCCTTGCCTGATCTATGATGAAGACCACTACACCAAAGATTATCCTAGACGATCCTAGGTTAGTCAACTTCTTAAGGGATCCAAGGGAACGCCGACAGTTCTTAAGGAACCTTTTCCATCTCAGCAGACCCATATGGTCGAGCAGCCTTCACCATCTACACTGTTTGGGTCTCGAGTTTTCATGATGAATGGTGTTGCACCTGTTTCTATTGCTGCTCAGTCAAAGGATTATGTCAAATCATGCCAGGCAGCTGGGAAGGAAGTCGTTGATGGCCCTCCTCCCCCACCTACCTCTAGTCCCCTTGAGATTGAAAGGCCCAGTGCTAAACCCGTTGTACTCCCACCTTCCAAAGGTGTTCTCCAAAAGGTTTCCTATAAATCGAACACCTGTGCTGCTCAGCATTACAGAATTGTTGAGGATTTGGCACAGGCGCCTTCCGCGATGTCCGTGTTGGAAGTACTTCAGAGTTGTCTATCTCAATGGAAAGCTTTGTTATCTACGATTAGCGGAATCGATCCTATCGATTCTAGCCTTCTCACCTTTGATCTAGAGAATTTCGTCCCCCGACTCCCGCACCAGATTGCACTTGTTATACAGGTTGGCATTAGCAGCCTCAATATTCATAGAGTCGTTGTGGACGAAGGTGCCTCTACCTGTGTTATTTCATCTTCTTGCTAGAAGGCCATTAGCTCTCCAGCCCTCACTTCATCTCCCAATGCCCTCGAGGCATTCGATGGAAGGGAATCAAAACCCTTGGGTGTTATTGCAAATCTACCAATCACATTACAAGGTAAGACAGTCAATGTCGAAGTGGAATTTGTTGATGCCAAACTCAACTACAATCTTCTACTCAGTCGCAGTCGGACCCACGCCATGTTGTGTGTTCCATCCACCCTCTTCTGACTTTTGAAGTTTCCACATGAGGCCAAGATTATTACTGTCGATCAGTTGTATTTATTTACCTCGTCCTCTGAGAACAACGTGCCATATGTGGATCAAATTCCTAATCTCGTTGTTATTATAGGACCTGGTCTTTTCAAGGACCCTGTTCTCATGGGTATTTTTCTCATTCCACCATCGAAAACCATTCAAGTCAATATGATCTCCAGGTCAGATGACACGTGGATCATCCCTTCTCCTGAACAGGTTGCCTCTTTTGGAGAATCAATGCCTCTGACCCCAGTTGAAATCAATTATTGTGAGATCATTGCCACATCGGATCCTCCCCCTACTGATAATGCTCCTTTGAGCATGGCTCTTGATGTTTATTCTCAATCCCCTTTACTCAACGATGCAGATTCGCCTGATCCTTTGAGAGAATTTTTTCCGTCTGACGAAGCTATCGTAGAGACTATGTCTCTCGAAGATCCATCGTGGAGTGATGGGCATCATCGTTCCTCATTCATGCCTAGCCTAGGGCCAATGTCTAATTGTCTCGAGCATTTTTCATCTCAGGTTCCCTCTTCACCACTCCAAACGCCAATATTGACTCATGAAGTTTTTTCGGAAATCAATCTGAGTAGCACTACCCAAACAATTCTTATCGACATCTCCATCAAACCGAGGGTCATTGAGAATATCCATGTGGGAGTCACTTGTTCTCCCGATGAGATTCAAGTGTACACTAGCCTCTTCCATGAATTCCGTGATGTTTTCGCGTGGTATTATGAAGAAATTCCTGGAATTAATCCCAGTATCATCGTGCATGAAATTCCCACCTATCCTGGTGCGAAGCCTGTGTGCCAGCATCTGCGTCCAGTGCATCCTCGAAAAGCCACTGCTATAAAATCTGAAGTTGAGAAACTTCTTAAAGCGGGATTCGTATGTAAAATACATCTAACAAAGTGAGTTTCCAATATCATCCCTGTGGATAAGAAGAAGGGCATGATTCGAGTCTGTGTTGACTATCGATATATCAATCGGGCTTGCCCTAAGGACAAGTATCCCACCCCCTTTATTGATCAAATCATTGACGATTACGCGGGGAGTGAGATCTTTACCTTATGGACTTTCTTTTAGGTTATAATCAAATCAATATCCTTCCACATGATCAATATAAGACCGCTTTCATCTGTCTGTGGGGAACATTCGCCTATAAGAAGCTCCCTTTCGGCTTAAAAAAAGCTGGGGCTACCTTCCAGCGTGCCATGTCCTACGCCTTTCATGACATATGTAATCTTGTTCAGCCATACCTAGATGACCTTCTGGCTCATTCAGCTCTACACGAAGACCATCTAGAACATCTCCACCAGATTTTTCTCCGCTGCAGACGGTACAACATCAGGCTTAATCCTCACAAGTGCATCTTCTACATTGACTCTGGTCGGCTTTTAGGATTCATTGTCTCTAAGGACGGAATTCGCCTTGACCCTCTTAAGGTTGAGGCTATCGTTAATCTCCACTCCCCATCCTCATTGCATCAACATCAGAGTCTTCAAGGGAAAGCGAATTTCTTACGTCGCTTTATCTCGAACTATGCAGAGGTAGCTAAAGGGTTTACGCAACTTCTAAAACAGGGCGTCCCTTTCTGTTGGGATGAGATTTCTCAGCAATATTTTGATAACCTAAAGACGTTGTTGGTCAATGCTCCATTAATACGTCCTCCCAATTATCATCGTGACTTTACCCTCTATTTGGCTGCCGCATTCAGTACAATTACCATGGTTCTGGTACAGTATGATGATGACGGTAACGAACATGTCGTTTATTATCTGTCTCGGAATCTCCTCAACATTGAAATGCGTTATGCACACGTCAAGAAGTTGGCATTGGATGCGGTCTAGGCCATTCAACAGTTTCACCAGTACATCCTATTGCGCATGGTAACTATGATTTCTGATTCCAACCCCATGACTTACATTTTGTCCCAGCAATTGCTGGGGGGAAAGTACTCAAAATGGATTGTCATCCTTCAAGAGTTCGATTTGGAGTTCACTACTGCCAAATCTAAGAAATCACTGGTTTTTGCTGATCTCATTTGTTCTCTCCCCACCAACTCTGTTCTGTCTCAATCCCAGGATCATATCCCAGATGAAACTCTCTTCTTAATTAGCACTCTCGATCCATGGTACGGTGATATCATCGTATACCTCCAGACATCGACCTTTCGGTCTGAGTTAACGAAGGATGCTCGACAACGCATTCAACATCAGTCGCAACCATATCGCATTGTCGGAGATACCCTATATCGCGTTGGAGTCGACTTTGTACTCCATTGGTGTTTGACCTTAGAAGAGGCTGAGAAAGTTCTGAATGACTGTCACAGTGGTGCCTATGGTGGTCACGTGTCTGGTTATGCTACCACACAAAATATCCTTCGTGCGGGCTATTTTTGGCTGTCTATATTTAAAGACTGTATTGTTGCAGTACAAAAGTGTCACGCGTGCCAAATCTTCCAAAGAATATGTGTGCGTCGCCTCTCCCATTACATCCTGTCATTACCATGGGCCCTTTTACCGAATGGGGCATTTATTTTATGACATGTAACCCTCACTCAGCTGGGGGGCATGCTTATATCATCGTTTTCGTAGATTATTTCACCAAGTGGGCCAAAGCGATGCCTACATTGGCCGCAGATGGTAAGACAACTGCACAGTTCATTTTCAACCATGTGATCACGCGTTTCGGCGTTCCTCAAGCCATCGTCACTGATCATGGCTCTCATTTTCGGGACTACATGATGGCAGAGCTGACATCTAGGTTGGGCTTGTTTCATGACAACTCAATGCCATATTACCCCCAGGAAAATGGCCAGGTTGAAGCCGTAAACAAGGTGCTTGTCACGATGCTTCAACGAAAAATTGGTATACACAAATCGAATTGGCATCTCCAGCTGTTTTCAACTCTTTGGGCCTACCGAACATTAGTGAAGAGTGCAACCAGATTCACACCATTTCAGTTGGTGTATGGTCTGGAAGCTACTCTTCCGGTTGAATGTGGGATCCCTTCACTAAAATTGGTTGTGGAATTACTGCCCGATACTTCCCCAGAGGAAGAACGTCTCCTATATCTCGAGAGATTGGACGAAACTCGCCACTTGGCTGCTTTGGTTATCGAGGCACAGAAAAAGCGGGTTAAAGCTCATTTCGATCAAATGGTTTCTTTACGCTCTTTTATCAAAGGGAACCTCGTCCTCTTGTATGATCAAGCTCACGACAAGCTTGGGGCAGGAAAATTCCAACCTATGTGGCATGGGCCCTATATCTTTAAACGTGTATTGAAAAACGGGGCTTATGAGCTGATCGATTATGAAGGTCTTCCTTTGGCGCTGCCCAAAAATGGGTTGTACCTGAAGAATTATTATGCTTGAATCATTCTTGCGTAGTATATGTACATAGGTGATTTTTTCATTTTTGTGCATATGTGGTGTGGTGTGCTTTGTAAGCATTTTTCTGCTCATTGGGTCTTCCTAATTGTGCAGATGTCTATTACTCCTTATGTCGGTTTCGCGGATGGTGCCTCCCGCAGTACCAGGAACTCATCTTCGGCAGCCTGGGTAATTTACAATCCTACTAGTGAGTTAGTTAATTTATAAGGTGTTTGTCTAGGGCCTGCTACAAATAATGTCACGGAATATAGTGCCATTTTGGAATTATTAAATGAGGTCATTAACCTCGGTATTCACGCGTTACTTGTACATATAGATTCATAGCTTGTGGTTTTGCAGCTCAATGGTCATTATTCAGTTAGAAACCCTTGAATTTTAAGGCTATATCTATGTATTTGTTTACTTGAAAGAAATTTTGATTACATTACATATCATCATATACCAAGATGAATGAATACACTAACAGATGTAGTATCCAACATGGTATTAGATAGAAATTTACGCGATTTGTAAAAACATCATCATATGTAAGTAAGATCTATGTAGGAAATAGATGTATATATATATGTTGAGTGTTTGCAACATGTGCATCATATAAAACCAAAAATATACATGTTTGTTTTAGTTACATCCAGAGACAACATGTCTCTCAAAAAATATGCATATAAAAAGCCTAGGTGACTAATCGGCATGGTGCTCTGGTAGCACATTACTGCCCGCACCAACCACCTCAGTAAGTGGTGGAGATGACTCGGCACCCATACGGTGTGCCTCTGATAAGCTAAAGGAACATCAGCTGAGCGAGCATAATCCAGAACTCTGCGAGCGATCCCCTCTAGGTTCTGTACAAGCTCGTCCCCCTCGCCCCCCTCACCTTGAGGGTCATAGGTGAGAGGGGTCCTCCTCACTACTGGTGACATCCTGAAGGGCCTCTCTGGGCAAAAATTTGTGTACATATAGGATTAGCTGTTAGAACATGCATGTATACCAAAAAATCATAAAACTTAGAAAATTAAAAAGAGTCTTACCAAGCTCCTCGTCCTAGTCCTCTCCTTCCGAGAGTGGAAGGCCTGGGTCTCTAGTGAAATTAGTGCCCGCATAGGGCCAATAATCTACGATGATCAGCTGTCTTTGGAGCCATCCGAAGAACTCGGGCTGCCATGACATCTGATAGCCGCCCCCTGCCCTGGGCATCAATGCTGCCCATCGAGCCATCCGTGGCTCTCTTAACGGTGGATCCGGGACTATGGCCCCCTGGAACGAGAAGATAGGTAGCTGTTCCAGGAAGAACGATACAAAAATTGACCCATATCCAAACTGTTTTAGTTTGGTCTTCTTGCATTTGGTCAGTTGTCATTTGATGTTCATAGTCACGGCTGTGGCCCAGTAAAACACTGTTGGGTTCATACATTCTGATGCAAGGAGGAGCTATTTCTTGGTAGCCTCGTGCGGTGCCTGCAACCTCGCAGCCCGCGTAATAGTATGTAACACTACTCTGAGTGCTAGATCAGGAATGGTCTGAATGTCTACATTTTCGCTACCTGACCCTTTGCATGCCCTTGTGCACACCCTTTCCATGACCATTGTCATGTTTTCACCAGAATTCCTAGTGCCAGTCAAGATAGGAACTGGACCCCTACATGATAGTACAGTGATGAAGTACACGTCTAACACTTCGAGCTCAAGTACATGATCTCAAATTTTAAACTTCTCCTCATCCTCATCCCAGATGCTAATCAAATATTGCAATAGTTCGAGCTAAGCCCGGAGACATGGTGTTAGGAAGAATTTTTTCAAACTGCAATTTCGGAGAGCATTCATGCACTGCTCTGTTTCCATTTCCAACTCATCTTCCTCACTGTGCTCTCTTTCCTTCCATTCAATTACCATTTTTGTTATGTACCTTCATCAATTTGGTCTTAAACACATTGTAAGATCCCTTGGTTACTTAAAACAACAATTACATGGCTTTATTTTTAATAAGTTTAAGCAGAATTTGCGTTGCACCATTGACGCGGCTGTCTAGCTAACAGTCACGCCAACTGGCGCGGCCTTTGTGTAAAACAAAGCAGATTAGTGTAGGTCCGTGCCTGGTACCCACGCCAACAGTGGAGGCCCTAATTTTGCAATTCCTTCCCTCAGGAATGCCAAATGAAAATTAAAATCTATGAAATATGGCTTAAAATATAGCTAATGGAAGCAGCTCTTACCTGAAGAAGACGGGATCCCGATTCGTCCACTAGATTGCTCACAATCGGTGCCTCAAGATCGCAAAGGAAATGGCTCACTATTTCTCTGCAAAGAGGTAAAAAGGTGAAAAGTAAATAAGTTTTTACTATTGGTAATATTTATAACTTTTCAAAATCAAAATTATGTTTTAGGACTTGTTTTTTCGATATTTTGTCATATTTTTGTCGAAAAATGGGTTTTACACTTGTTTTTTGTACAACGACAGGTTTTCACGCAATTAGGGAAAAGACGCGAGTTGTATTTCATACTTTTTTGGACTCGATAAAAAAATGAAAAATTCGCTACTGGAGTCACCTTTCAGCTCTTTTCTGACTCTCTAAAACTGAAAATATTGCCGAGCCGCTTGTCATTTTGAGCTCGTTAAATTGTTTGCGAAACGACATCTACCCAGTATACGTTTACCCCTTTTTCGGGCTGGGATATATTATTTACAAAAAAGGAATACCCTAGCCTATCGCAACTAGGAGGTTCTCTCAGACATAGTTTTCTACCTTTTTGAATCTGTGGGACTATTTATGAAAAGGGACTACTGGATTTTTCTTTTCCGCTATATTTTCAAACTCTCTAAACATGAAAAGACACCGAGTTCTTCCTTTGTCAGATTCGTTAAAAACTGATAACATCGGACTCCATCGTAATGACATTACTTGAGTTCCTCCTTCATAGGGCTCTTTAAATGTACTAGGATGGATTTTTCCGAAGGACAAACTTATATCGCAAGCACATGCTATCTCCTTCAAGCTTGTTTTAAAAAACAATTGGGGTACTCTCCAGAAATGGTGTGGGAAAATGGAACCAGTATCGTGGTCGTGTCGGCAGTATGTCGCTCTTGAACATGGCACTTGTCCGCATTCGTGTTGGGTTGGGGACATCTCATCTCGTTATCTTCTTGCCTTCATGGGTTTGGGTAATCTCTTTTTACCGCTCATCTACTGTTTGCCACATCACCATGACCTCAAATCCCTTGATGTAAAATGCTGCCAAATCCAATGTCGTGCCACCGATATGTTCAAGAGAAGTTGGCCTCTGTAGTTTTCAACCTCCCTCTGATTCTCTGTTGGTATTGATTCACAAACATCATGTTCCTTTGTCTTGTGTCGATGATGTGAGAAACATTATGGCCCACCTTTGATCGAGGTCACTTCCTGTCGACTTCATCTCATTATCCATGAAGTTGATCTAGAGACTCCCTTCAGGTGCCTTAGAGCATGCATGCCTCAATGGCGAGTTCTTTACATTCGACGCAAGGTTTTCATTATTGGCCTTTGATCGGATGATTCTGCGGGTGTTCGATGCCAGCTCATTGTTCACATTCCATGGATTGTACCTATAATACCTTGAGAGCCATCATCATTATTGGTGGTTTCTCTCACGTATTTTAACGACTTTCATTATCGGTCAGTAATTAGAAGATGTTCTTGCATGTTCGACTTCAAATCACATATTCGCATGCTCAAACTTGTACTCTATTTGGGTCGAGATGGAGCGAAAGACCCTCGATGTTTTCTGATAAACATCCAGGCTTCGGGTTCTTTGTGGATTATTATGATTTATTACGTGACTCATTCGATTGGATGGCTATGACCATACCTGAGTCTACTTGTTGATCCTTATTTATGGGATGGCTGCGTCGATACCTTAGATCCCAGTTTTTGTACACTCTATTATGGATGGCTGCACCTATACCACATATCATGTATCAAAGATATCAATTGTATTTGTATTCGCCAGTTGGGTGCGTTCTCATAAACCATTTCACCCATCCCTCTCTCTCAGACCTCATGCTTTAGGGGGCATCTGATCTGAATGGAAAATGGCATCAACTCATGGTATTCATCTACCCATGTTATCCATCCACCCATGGTATTGTAAATGTCATCGACCCATGGTATTCATCCACCCATGATATTTATTCACCCATGGTATTATAAGTGACCCATGGTATGTATCCACCCATGGTATTCATCCACACATGGGATTTACCCATGGTATTGTACGTGGTATCTACCCATGGTATTGGCCCATGGTATCCACCTATGGTATTGTATCTCAAAAAAGGCTATAAATAACAAGTCTCACTTTGTAAAAGGAGAGATTTTTCCACCACAATGTAGCTTCTACATTTATTCTCTGTTTTAATAAAACAAGTTTCTTTGTGGTTTTATTTTCTTTGTGTTTTTTTTTTTTTTTTTTTGCATTCTAATTTTGCAAATCTTGTTAGATCCATTTAAAATTTTTAAATCTTGGGGGCCTCCTTCAAAGATCTAGATCAGTGGTATCAGATTCAGGTTACGCCTCCATGGGAATAAGGGTTTGAAACATATTTCAGTTTCAATGTTTTGCAGCAATCTTCAGCAAAATCCATGAATTTTTTTGGGCGGCGAGTTTTTAGCTCAGATCTGAAACTTTTGGTAAAAAAATTTACAAAAATAAAGACCAGATATGGATTCCTTGCGAAAAAATATTCAAATTCAAAAAAAAAATCAGCCAAATTGGAGTTCGGATGAGGGAGATATCACTGATTCAAAATCAGTAATATTGAAGCAATTTTTCTGACGACAATTCATGGACGACGGCTCTCCTGTAATTTTTCACAATTTTTAGTGAAAAATTTCAGAAGAATGGATATAGATCTGAGCTCCTCTTGAAAAATCACCCAATTTCAAAAAAACAATCAGTCGAATCGGAGTCCGGATGTGGCAGTTATCATTTATTTAAAATCAACTATTTTTTCAGAAATTTTGTGACGACGAGACAGTTCCAGCGCGAATCTGAGAGTCTAGAGTCTCCAGATAGTGGTTTCAAATACACAAGAAGATGCATAATGATCATTCCATTTCCAAAAACAGGTTATAAAAAATATTCTAAGTTATATTGACTAAGTTATTCTCATTTTAAATCTGGAACAACATTCAGAGCGGGTTCCCTTTGGAGACGTGCCCTCCCACCCCACTTTAGTAGGCACCTGCTTCACATTCATCAGTTTCATCATAGCAGCGTTTGGCTTGGGTTATTTGGAGACGTTCCCTCCCACCCCAAGCTATGTAAGCACCTGCTACTTCATCAACAATCAACATCATAGTTATGGGTCAACTGCACAAAATCATTTTCATCGAAGTCCATTTGCTAGGCCGCACACTGTTAGTCACATAGTTGGTCACAAGCATTACAGGGTATCTCTATCCTCGAATCTTCGTTTTTCATGGTTTTGGTTCATCCACAAACCCACACTTCATATAAGTCCATTTGCTAGGCCGCACACTGTCAATATCACAGTTGGTCACAAGTACATATGCAGTATCTTCTATCCTGGATCTTCTGCTCATCACTCTGCTATGGGTTAACTACACAAAACCCTTCTCAAGCAATATATTCAACAAAGGCTTCTCAGAGGGACCACAATGTAATCTGGTCATCTTTAAGAGAGGATGATCCCAATGGACCAGCACAACCTGGTATTTCGCCACCAGGCCCATGTTATCCATCCACCATGGAATTTACCCATGGTATTGTAAATGGCATCGAATCATGGTATTCATCCACCCATGATATTTATTCACCCATGGTATTATAAGTGACCCATGGTATGTATCCACCCATGGTATTCATCCACACATGGGATTTACCCATGGTATTGTAAGTGGTATCTACCCATGGTATTGGCCCATGGTATCCACCTATGGTATTGTATCTCAAAAAAGGCTATAAATAACAAGCCTCACTTTGTAAAAGGAGAGATTTTTCCACCACAATGCAGCTTCTACATTTATTCTTTGTTTTAATAAAACAAGTTTCTTTGTGGTTTTATTTTCTGTGTTCTCTTTTTTTTTTTTGGCATTCTAATTTTGCAGATCTTGTTAGATCCATTTAAAATTTTTAGATCTTGGGGGCCTCCTTCAAAGATCTGGATCAGCATCTGTTACACAAAAAATTTTCACCATCCTTGCAATCCCTCATCCCGTACATTGGAGGACTATTCCTGTGACCTGTGACAAGTAAAATGTTCTAAAAACACCTTGATCGCATCCTTCTGCATAAGGGCAAGAATTCTCCTAAAGAACATTTCCTCTGGAAAACCCTAAAAATCCATGTTTTGGCATTGGCGCGGGTAGCCAGTTCATTCCTCACACCAATGGGGAAAATGCACACTAGTGGGCATGCCAGCTGGCGCTCTGTCCCTGTGTTACACCCACGCCAAGCCTATTAAAGAATGTTTTTTAAAAATAAATGGCGGAAGTTTGATTCTAACAGCTTCAGAATGAATCATCGGGAATAATTTGGGTTGTTTGCCTCTGGATCTCCCTGATTAGGAAGTGGTTTTCCACCTCTCATGGAACCTTCCTAAGAGATAGGACCCTATGCCATGATTATAGGGATCCCAACCTCCCTTCCTCCCTCTAAAGCCTGCCCTCTCTATTTTCTATCTAGCTGAACTTGTGGGAAGAAAACTATAGCTGGGCAACTATTGCCAGTAGAGCTAAGGAGAACCCCGTAAGAGAGATATTTTTCCAGATTCCTGACAGGATTTGTTGAGATGTGCTCCGTTGCAAGCCCCACCGAAGGAAGATCATAGCATCAGAGCATTTGGTTATAATCTCCCTTTTTGTCATCTATAATATAAGCGACTCTGATTTTGGTTCCATTCGTGTGTCTACTCTTTTATGTCATGCAAGAAATTATATCTTCTCTGACTAATATATAGTTTCATGCTTTAAGTATTACATTGTATGTCATCGTTTCTCTGCATGTATACAGGTGTCTGGACGTGGCAAATGAAAGAATTGTGATCTGTCAAGCTAGGGACAAGGAGCACTGCTTCTTCCTCGACAACAACAACGTGGGATTTGAGGTAGGCTATTTATCGTGTTCTTTGTCTTTCTTGTAACTAGGAACCAATGTCATTACATGATTCGATTGTTGCTAGACCCAATCTAGGGCTAGTGGGATCGCCTCTGTCCGCAGAGGGGATTTAACTCTCCAACAATAGGACCAGTGGATTCGATGGTATTAATTTAGGGAGAGATAGAAGCAGAGTGTATATAACCACACACAGAATTCAAGAATATGGCACCATGGGCATTCCATTGGATAGTTCATCATAATATATCTATTAAAATAAACTAAAACCTATATTATGAAGAATTGATTCATTTAGATTCCTAATCTATTAACTAATGAGTTGTTATTCACACATGCAATAAAAAAATGAGGAAAATAGAAAATAATGAAATACAAACACTTAGAAACCACAATATTCACCAAGGTATGCTCTTGGAAACACTTATAGGAGAAAAAGTAGCTAGAAGGTGAGGCTTCTCTACTTTCTTTTGTTTAGAATGGAAACTAGGAAAACAAAAAATAGAAGGTGCTCTCTATCGAGTTTCATAAGACTTATGGCTCACAAGGATACTACAAAACAAAAACCCCCTCTATCTTTCTCTCTCTTTATCCACACTCAACTAATTTAATCTACTATGGAATAAAATGCAAGAAAATAGAATGTAACCCCTTCCATCCTAGTGGCCCATTTAAAACACAACCTAAAAATCATCTAAGTGTTAAATGTTATCCATTCAACCCTCCAAATGGGTTACAATTCGAGTGTTCTATATTCTTCTTCATCATTGCCACATGGCTAAAGAAATTTCCATAAGTAATGGGGGTTTACATGGAACCCCCTCAAATTATGGTATCCAATCATGATATGCCAACTTTTGGGAGACATAATTTTTTTGTATGAACTCTAATTGACAACTTTCTTAGATGGATGGAAAGATATGTCTATAAAATATCATGAGAGGGTGCACTTTTAAGTAGAAAATATTTTCCCCAAGAAAAAGAAAAAAAAAATTAAGGCTTCAAATTAACCCTAGAAGGCTTCTGAACCCAATTCTCCATATTGGGTCTTGGCATTAAAACTTCCGTATAAAGTTGATTTATCTGATTTTTCCACCCTAAAAGCATTGATATGGAGGAAAAACAATGTAATGATATAATTTATATCATAGCTCCACATTTATGGAGCCTTTTGATCCAAAAAATATGTTGTTGAATGAGGTGAGGGAAATTTTCCTCTATACTCTCCCTAGAGTATCATTTAGGCTTTCCTGGATGCTATCCTTTGAACCCAATCTATCAAAGGTCATACTACCTCCTCTCTTGTAGTTCTATACGTCTTCTTAAATTTTTTTATCCATTCTCAAATTTTCATATCATCTAGAGCTAAGTCCTGTATAGAAGGTAGGACTTATTTCTCTTCCTAATCCATCATCAATAGCTCATAGGGTTTTATATTTTCCACATTTTCCATTGAGTAAATGTTCATGTATTGGGATAGAATGGGTTAATAGGAATTATCTACCACCTTTTCTAGTATCTTGAAATGACCATCACAGAAAGCCTTGATTTTGTTACCAAGACCTTCTGGGATTTCCTTATTCAATTATAACTATACTCTATCTCCCACTTTGAACCATTTTTGTATTTTGCATCAATCATGCTTGACTTTGTACTTTTCCCATGACTTATTTAATGTCTCCTGTACTTACAAATGGATGTGACTAATATTCTCAAAAAATTTCTTTGCAATTAAAGCATGCCTTGTGAAATCCTCTCTCACTCCTCCTTGTTGTCCACGTGCAATATCCAAAGGTGAAGGTTGTAAATATCCAAAATAAAAATAAAAATGAGGACTAACTAATATCAGTGTGGATGTATCTTGTTACACCAATTTTTGGTTATCTAACCTGTTACTATTAGATGAGCCAAAGTACACCATGTAAGACCAATTTTACCCTAAGTAAAATTTCTTTAACTATGAAAAATTACTTAGTAATTCATAATTTATTAAGTTGTTTATGATCTAAACTAGAAACCCCATGAGGAATAATTGAATAAATTCTTGTTTGTTTGGTTTTCCTCAAGGGATAATTAGTTAAACAACAGTTTACTTAATATTCCTGGTCATATTTAACCCAAAATAGGAAACTTAATTAGATAAATGACTATTTATCATATTATTTTCTAGGAATTATTAGTTAAACATTATTTAAATAACATTCCTTGTTAAATTTGACTAAATCATTTATAAAATATTGAATAAATCACTATTTATTTAATTATTACTCAACCACACTCTTAAAAGAATAATTAAATCACTTATTTACTTATTATTTACAAATAAAGGGATTTGAACAAATTCAAATTATTTTTCCCTCCAACAAATATAATAAAATATTCCATAAAAGTTGGATCTAGATTTGGTTAATAATATTTCAATTATGCACCAATATCTAGACTAACTCAATATTTTGTTATAACAGAAGGGTTTTTTCCATTCATTCACTACCTTTTGTTTCCTACAGATCACTCTGGATCTATACTTTTGGTCTGACTTTGATCCTCCATCATTGTCATATTTTTCTATCTTTTTGCTTGTGAGCTCCCTTTGAGTTGTATTTTTGTCTGGGTTTTCTACACTATCAAGAGAGAGAGATCTTAGATCTGAAGCATTGAGGACATACAAGAACCCATCCCATTAAGGGGGACTAGTAACATCTTTCTATTTTCCCTTTCCAAGTGTCATAAATACAAAAAAAATTTAAAAAATATTCTTGTCTTGTCTATTGGATGCATGGAGAAAATATCACTTTTATTTACTGCTTAATGTCTTTAACTACATAGATTTGGATTTTGTAGCATTTTTCTTGGTCAACTAACTGTAGATCTAAAGAAATTGGCATCCATATTTGATGTTAGGGTTGTTTGTTATGCACAGCTAAAGTGAGCTTTTTTCATACACTTGTGATTAGAATTCACACTAACAACTGCCAACTTCACAAGGGTTTATAATTACAACCGTTGTCATTTTTCAGATCCCTGCATAACCAGCTGCTTCAACCCCTAGGGTTTTTCTTTAGCTTCTTGTTTTTCTTTTCTTGATGTTTTTTTTAACCTTTAAAACCCTAAAACAATAAAAATTCTAACTTCTATGTGTTTTCGGGCCTATTGCGCAGGTGACAGGTATCAGCTGCAGCTGAGATGAAACTTTTTTTTGAAACCTGCTTTTGAGAGTGTTGGAAGTACAGGTCGCATTTTTTGGGCCAAAACCCATGACCTCAACCTTCAAGATGCATAAAATAGCCTCAAACCTATGACCTCTACTGAAAACAGATCAGAAACTGCGACCTGTACTTTTTGCGGGAATTTTCTGTGAATTTTCTGGGTTTTTCTGGGCTACTATTCAGGGTTGTTTGACCTTCATCTCCACCCGTATTGGACCTATAATTTCTCTATTTTACTTGTCGAAGTAGGAACGTAGCCCCCTAGGGCTTCAATATGCTTCCACCTTTCTAGGAGGATTTTAACTGAAGCAGGTCATCTGAGATTTCAGTGTGTTCAACCATTTTTTAAATCTAATCTCGTACCTTTAGAAACATTTTAGATTGGTTAATCATCCATCCAAAACACCTATTTTTATTTTTGTTTGGTCCTCTAGGGTCCCCTCTGTTTCCCTTCAGGTTGTAACCTTTTGCCACCTCATTCGCAACGCTTTTCCCCTTGGTTTCTTGCTATTATCTATACCTTTTTCCAGGAGATCTGACCTTTAGATCCTTGTCCCTCCCGAATTTAGATCCATTGGCCTTTTTTTTCAATTTTTACTAGATTTTTCCCACCTGTAGACTAGTTGTTGGGAAGCCTGCCTCCTTCGGTTTAGATTGATGCATATTTAGATGTTTATTTTCTGTCATATTCAGTTTACTTTACTGTTATTTGAATATTTATTTACATTTATACAACACATTTTTTATTTTTTCTCTACACATGTCTGGGTTTTAAAAATTAAAATTAACACACTTAACACACATAACCTAAGTGAAGAGTGCCTGGTTTACACCGCCAGGCCAAGACTATAACATTGTAATAATTTGATCCTGCACCTCCCTACCCTTATTTCAACATTATAATCATTTTATCCTACACCTCCTTGCCCTTGTTGGTCTCTCTTCCTTCTGTGATCTGTGTCTTTTTTTCCATCATTATGCCCCCAAGGCATTTATACCAGAGACTTCTTGGCCTTCATCCTCTGTTTCCCTTAGGAAGACTTACTCCTCCGCGTAGGATTCGAGTTAGTCCTCCACTGAGTCCCCATTTTGACTCTACTTCTAGTTCATCGGGTTCCCCTTCTGGTTCTATCCCCGATTATCCTCTTGTCATCTTCACCATATATGGTTGAGGACCTAACACTGGTGGTAGCCCCAGCCCTAATGTTGGGAATACTACTAGTGGGACCACAACAAGAACTATCCCAGCTGCTCCCTTCCTCCCTTATATGGTAGGCCTCAGTCTTCTTGATTTTAACCAGTTGATCGACGAACCCATACACCATGATCCTGGTTGGCCTTCTATTCCAACGAAGCTCCCTTTCGACATCCCAAAGTTTGAAGGTCTTGCTAGAGAAGATCCTACAAACCATGTTCAATCTTTCCGCATGTGGTGTTCGTCTAACTCCATCGCCAATGACTCTGTCTGTCTTCGGTTGTTCCAACGTAAGCTTACTTTAGAAGCTTCTAAGTGGTATGTTGACTAGGCATCCTCCTCTCATAATACTTTTGTGATTCTTTCCAGGTATTTTCTATCTTACTTCTAGCTCCCCCTTCATTATGACTCTGGTACCGAACTTTTTACCTCTTTTCGTCAATCGTCTGTGACCTGCCTATCTGATCATGTTGAGGAATGGCGAAGAAGGAGGAGCCTATGTTGATCCCCTACCTTCGAAGACTGTGTCTGTATGAACTGGTTTCTCAGATCCCTTTTGCCTGCTATTGGCAGAGATGTCGCATCTCATTTCCCTCAGACCAAAGAAGCTGCCCTTCAGATTGCGTTTAAATATGGCCTGATCAACACACAGTCTGGTTATGTTGATATTGTCTTGCCTGATCTCCCTAGACTTGGTGGTGCCAATGCACTAGGGGCATCCCATGCTGCCGATGGTATCGTTGGAGCCCTTTCTCATTCGTACACTTATCCTCCCATGGGTTATGTTTTCCCTCAGGGGGGCATCTCCTCTAGTAATTTTCCCCCTCCTAGTAGCATGTATCGAGGATACCGCATGCCTCCTCATTTTTCCCAACCTATTTACCACAATGTTACCCAACCTCTTTATTATCCGTATCCATGGCCTAGTGCTCCAGCTCCTCTAACATTAGCACCTCAGCCTCCTTTTCCTTCTCAACCCCCGCAAAAACATCCACCACCCCCCAGGGGTAGGTGTATACACAGTAGGGTGCGACTAATCCTCTAACTTCCAAAAATAAGAGGAAAGACAACCAAAACCAATCTGCCCTAGGTAATCTAGGACCCATTCTGCAAGGGAATACACCTAACACTGCTAACCAACAACATGGCACTCAGCCCAAGTAGGACAGGCTTTTTCACACGAACAAACCTTTTTCTTGTTGTGGTGTCTATGGTCACTATACCCACAACTGTCCTCTTTTACCTCAGATGAGGTAGATGTGGGAATCTCAAGCAGCATCCCGAGGAAAAAAAGCCTCCCCTTCGGTTCCTCCCCATGCCGCACCTATCCATCTGGCTGTGTTTACCAGTCCTTTCCCCCAGCAAGGATTCGTTGCTTCCCAACCCCCTGAAGGTCATGTGGCCACTAAACCTCCTCCATCTGGTACCTTTGACTACCAGATTCTCATGATGAGCTCTAACCAACCCATTACCATTGACCTCAACCTTTAGAATCAGTCCCGTCAGTACAATAAGCCTCCTGCTATGTCTACCCCTGAGCCCCCTTCTTAAGGTACCACAAAGCCTCTTTTGACAACCAATGGTCCTTTACTGATCCTCAACCTAAGGCAAAGATTCATAAAAAAATCCCCAAGGGACCATTACACCGAAACATTGATTCTATTAAAGCTTCCCATTCGTATAGTATAGTAGATGATTTGGCGCAATCCCCTGATGCCATCTTAATGTTGGAACTCCTACAGTCATGCCCTTCACAACATAAAGCTATACTAACTTCCATGGGCGCTATGAATCCTTCATGTTATCACCCAAAAAATTTCAAAACATCATTTTTTCAAGGTAAAATAGGTTCATGAGTAAAAATAGGGTTGTAGGATTCATTTTAGATTTGATCAAGGGAAGGTTTTAGTTTAAAGCTCATCCTAAGGTTCAAATAAAGCCTTCTTTAAAGTTCTTTCATGTCAAACATTCATCATTTTCCATTTGTATTTCATTTCCAAAAAAAATTGTGCCAAAAATTCCTAATAAGCCAAGAATCCATACTTTTGTAGCACATCTAGTGTAAAAATGGTAGAAAGCGCTACGAAAACACTGAAAGTTATGAAGCAAAAATTATGTTTTCTAGTTTTCAGCAGTCAACGTCAAAGGAGGTTTTTAAGAAAAAAAAAGGTATTTTAAGAAACTAAGAGAGGTTATTTTCAAAAATATATCAAATAACAATAACCTCTCTCACGTTTCTCACAGGTTTTATGAGTTTGGATATAAAAGGCTTTCTTTGAAGCCCTATTTTCAGAAAACAGAGTTTTCCTATTTTATCCATGTTTTTCAAAGGCTGTTTTTGGACAACAGGAGATGTGTTTCAAAAACCCAAGAGAGGTTTTTATTCAAGACATAATGGCCTACAAAAACATCCTTTATTTTCTCAAATTACATCATGAATTATGAGATATAGGCTCTGTCTCAAGACCTTATTTTCAGGAAAAAAACAAGAGAAATTTGCAAGAAGTTAAGAAGTTATGAAGGAGAAAGCTAAAATGAAGTTGGTTGATGTTTGATATGGTTTTTTAAATGATGGAGAGAGGTATATTTGGAGTTTTTGGCATAACTACAGTTTAAATTTTGAAAATTGTTGACAAAATTGTACACTCAACAGTTTCGTAGCGCATTTAGTGTAAAAAAATAGAAAAGCGCTACAAAACTGTTGTAGCAGCTTTTCTTGCTGATTTTCATCAGTTTTTGAAGGGTGGAAGGATGAATCAAGGATTTAAATTGCTATGGAGGTTGTATTAAAAGGAAATTAAGACAATTTTAGAGGAAATAAGTAAAAAAATTGAAGAAAGAAGGGTTAAAAGGCAGCGCTACGAAAGGCGCTACGAAACTGTTGTGTTTTCGTAGCACAGTGTATTGCAGCTCATTTGAACAATTTGAAAATGGTTTTGGATAGCTAGAGCATAGGGAGGAGATTTTGAATGCCTTAATTAAACTTCCAACAGTTAAGGACCATGAAATAAAGATTACATGATGGTCAAAATGTTCCAAGAATGTAAAGGACCCTATACCTAAAAAACAGGGGACTGTTTCCTATTTTGATGGAGGTCAGCATTATGGTTATGAAGAGTTGAAGCTCATCATCAAAATTCGACCATGTGATGATACAATATTCAAATGATTTAATTTCAATTAGAGAAATTTGTTATAGATAATGATAAGGAGTTTGAGTCATATTTGTAATAAGACTGTTAAGTAGATTAGGTGTCCTTTTGTAATAAATTCCATGTCTTATGGTTATGAAAGGTGTCAATAGTTAGAAATTCGAGGTATATAGCCTATAGGTAAATAATCTCATTTTTTAATAGGTCTATTAAAGGCCAAGAGGTCGAATTTTTAAGGGGTTGGATTCTTTTTGGAAAAATTGCAGCTTATTGTAAAATCATTGTTTGAGCAATACAAAGATGGATTACTTGGCCAACTTGAGATTTTGAAGGAGTTTTTGGTGCTTACTTGTTCTATATTTACCTTTTATGTATCTCTATTGCAATGGTTTTCATTTATATTACTCATAATTCATCCTTGTGATGCTCTGACTTCCTTTATAAGTGAATTGATTGTGTATTTTTGTGTCTCATGTGTGTGTGTCCTACTACTAAAAACTCTGACCTGCCTCAACTTCCATGTTAAGTAAACTCACTGGATCACTGAAATTTTGACTCCATAAGCTCAATGGCTACATAGTGATATTATTTTCAACATATAGGCTGGAAAATGTTATCTCAGCAAACTACTATTGTAAAGCTTTTTATTTTCTGATATATACAGTAACAAAACAACTTTTCTTCACCTGAGATTCTTAATGTATTTCAATGAGTTTATGTCCTATCTTTGAAATTTTTTTCCTCCATAGTTTAAGTGCTTATTACTCATCATTCATTAATATTCATGCTCTGACTTCCTTTAAGTATTAAGTTATTTTGAAATCTCTTTCAATATTTTTTCTTTCAATACTTTGATGTCTCATTACTCAGAATTCGTGTGCTACATGCTCTGACTTCCTTTGAACCTCAACTTAATGTGATTTTCCTGAATGTGTTATCCTTTCATTGAAGTATATACAAGCCTCAGCTTCCACAAAGAGATCCTTTTTCATCTTTATCCCTGTCACTGACTCCATAGCCCAATGGTAGCAAGCCTTCATCTTTTAAACCTACAAACATACAAAACCAAGACACAATTCATAGAGTTAGCCATCTAATATCAATATTAATGATATTGATATTTATCATTAATCAATATCATTAAACCTTTAGAGAGCCCTCTTAAGCTGAGGAGGCTAAGCCTCAGTCACAAGATTGGTTTGAAATAGTTACACTGAATTTGTCTGATCAGCAGCCAATCAGGTATGATTTTGGTGATAGTATTTTGGCGTCATTTTCGGGGAATGAAGGTGTAAATTTTCCCTGGGAAGAACGACAAAATTTCAGTTCTAATATCTAAGAGCAATAGACATTCAGGCACATATTGGATGTATTTTTGCTCTGGCGACTCCACACATCAAATAATCAATTGGAAGGTGACTCCACTACTTGAATATCAATAGCTTGATGAAGTTTCAAGATGAAATACATTGCAAGAATAAATGCCAGGTATGCACCTATGAATCGGTCTCACATCCCTGGTTTTCCAAATCCTGTGCCAAAGGTTGAATGGTTAACTGATCTTCCTATATTTAAAGATGAAAAGAAAGAAAATGTTGCTCTTCATTTGGTTAGATTCCATATGCATGTACACAGTCTTAAGGTTCAGTTCCCTAAGGATTGTCTCATGAAGATGTTTATGGCCACTTTAGAAGGAAAATCATGGTCTTGGTATGAAAGCTTGCCAATCAGTTCATTATATTCTCTTGTTGATTTCCATGTTGCATTTTATGAGATGTATGAAGAGTGTCATCCCTCCTTACTGCTGGTCAAAGACTACTGTAAACATTGTGTGAGTTTTATTGAATATTTGGAGAATTGTTATGAAGATGATGAGTTCAGGGATGAGGAAATTTTAGAGGCCCTTCATGACAATCCCTTTCATCACCAAGAAGAAAGGATATCTTCTCTCTTGGATGAAAATCAAACCCAACAGGAGTTTATTTATGATAATCATGTTACATCCTCTGAGTTTGATGAAAATTTGTAGCAGACTTGTCAAACTTTTGATCATTGGGAGTATGAGAATCATTTCAAACAACAAGAGGAAATATTGGAAAATTCTTGCTACAATCCTCAGGTACAGGGGAAAGTTGATTCTTCATGTCATTTCTTGCATCAGCCTACATCAAATTATTATCACACTAATGAGGAAGTAGGTGAAAATTTTTCTTTTTCCTTGTCTTCTAATCTGAAATCATTTGAGTGCAAGTCAAAAGTTAAGATTCAATTTGTGGATGAAGTTGCTAAGAACCATGAAAATGATATTGATGTTTTAGAAGATAAATTCAATATCATAATATTCATGATCAAGATCAGTCTTTTCAAATGTTTTTTATGCCAAAAAACAAAGAGAGGGTGCTGCCACCTTTCTCCTTTGAGTTTGAGGAAGAATAAACTGATTTTGAAAATCAATTTGAAAAGAAATTTGAGTGCACACAACTGAAGTATTATATGGTTGATCAAAGCATGGATGAGTTGTCCAAAGCTGCAGAATGTCATGAGAAGCATCAAAAAAATCATGTCTTCTTTGATCCTATAGTTGACTACATGGAAAGGTTCTACAGTCCATATTTCTAGTTATATTTTCATTATGAAGATCAGATGCATCTTATGTTGCCTTCGTCATTCCAGTATCTTGTTTGTTTTTGGTTCAAGTGCAGTTCAGAAATTCAAGTATCAGATCAGATCAATGACTGGCTTCATAGGAAGTTTCATGTTGCTTGAGTTAAAAATGGAGATTGCAGCTGATAGGGTAGGTACAAGTGTGTGAATAAGCTCAAAGTTGATTGAGCATCCTTTCAATAGGTATAGATTTTTTTCCTATAGTGATCATCAAGCTTGAGCCTGAGGTGAGGGCCAAAATTTTTTGAAGAAGATTTGGCAAAATTTCAGAGTTTTTATTTCCAAGAAGATGGATGGAACTGGAATTATAGGTTCTTTGGTGTACCACAGGGGCACACCATCCCAAGTGGAGCCACTGTTATCACCCAAAAAATTTCAAAACATAATTATATCAAGGAAAAATAGGTTCATGAGTCAAAATAGGGTTGTAGGATTCATTTTAGGTTTGATCAAGGGAAGGTTTTAGTTTAAAGCTCATCCTAAGGTTCAAATAAATCCTTCTTTAAAGTTCTTTCATGTCAAACATTCATCATTTTCCATTTGTATTTCATTTCCAAAATTTTTTGGGCTAAAAGTGCCTAATAAGCCAAGAATCCATACTTTCATAGTGCATCCAGTGTAAACAAGGTAGAAAGCACTACGAAAACACTAAAAGTTATGAAGTAAAAACTTTGTTTTCTGATTTTCAGCAGTCAAATTCAAAGGCAGTTTATGAGAAAAAAAAAATTATTTTAAGAAAATGAGAGAGGTTATTTTCAAAAATATATCACATAAAAATAACCTCTCTCACGTTCCTCACAAATAATATCAGTTGGGAGATACAAGGCTTTTCTTCAAACCCTATTTTCAGAAAACAGAGTTTTCCTCTTTTACACATGTTTTTCAAAGGCAGTTTTTGGATAGCAAGAGATGTGTTTCAAAAACCCATGAGAGGTTTGTATTAAATAAATAATGGCCTAAAAAATACTCCTTCATTTTCTCAAAATACATCATGTATTAGGAGATACAAGCTCTGTCTCAAGACCTATTTTTCAGAAAAAAAACAGGATAAATCTGCAAGAAGTTATGAAGGAGAAAGATAAAATGAAGTTGGTTTATGGTTGATATGGTTTTTTAAATGATGGAGACATGTATATTTGGATTTTTGGCATAACTACAGTTGAAACTTTGAAATTTTTTGACAAAGCTGCACACTCAGCAGTTTCGTAGCGCATTTAGTGTAAAAAAGAAGAAAAGCGCTACGAAACTGTTGTAGTAGCTTTTCTTTCTCATTTTGATCAGTTTTGGAAGGGTTGAAGGATGAATCAAGGATTGAAATTTCTATGGAGGATTTATTAAAAGGAAATTAAGACAATTTAAAGGAAAGAAGTCAAAAATTTGAAGAAAAAAGTGTTAAAAGGCAGCGCTACGAAACTGCTTTGTTTTCATAGCGCAGTGTATTGCAGCTCATTTGAACAGTTTGAAAATGGTTTTGGACAACTGGAGCCTAGGGAGGAGTTTTTGAATGTCTTAATTAAACTTCCAACAGTTAAGGACCACAAAATAAAGACTACATGACGGTCAAAATGTTCGAAGAATGCAAAGGACCCTATGCCTAAAAAACAGGGGATTGTTTCCTATTTTGATGGAGGTCAGCATTATGGTTATGAAGAGTTGAAGCCCATAATCCAAATTCGACCATGTGATGATACACTTGGAAAATTATGTAATTTAAATTAGATAAAGTTGTTATAGATAATGATAAGGAGTTCGAGTCCTCTTTGTAATAGCACTGATAAGTAGATTAGGTGTCTTTTTGTAATAAATTCCATGTCTTATGGTTATGAAAGGTGTCAGTAGTTATAAATTCAAGGTATATAGCCTAGAGGTAGATCATCTCATGTTTTAAGAGGTTTATTAAAGGCCAAGAGGTCGAATTTCTAAGGGGATGGAGAATTTTTGGAAAAATTGTAGCTTATTGTAGAATCACTGTTTCAGCAATACAGAGATGGATTACTTGGCCAACTTGACATTCTAAAGGAGTTTTTGGTGCTTACTTGTTCTATATTTACCTTTTATGTATCTCTCTTGCAGCGGTTTTCATTTATATTACTCAGAATTCATCCTTGTGATGCTCTGACTTCCTTTATAAGTGAATTGACTGTGTATTTCCATGTCTCATGTGTGTGTGTCCTACTACTAAAAACTTTGACCTGCCTCAACTTCCATGTCAAGTAAACTCACTGGATCACTAAAATTTTGAATCCGTAAGCTCAATGGCTACATAGTGATATTATTTTTAGCCTACAGGTTGGAAAAGGTTATCTCAACAAACTACTTTTGTAAAGATTTGGATTTTTTGATATATACAGTAACAAAACAACTTTTTTTCACCTGAGATTCTTAGTGTATTTCAATGAGTTTATGTCCTATATTTGAAATGTTTTCCTTCCATAGTTTAAGTGATTATTACTCAAAATTCCTGACTATTAATGTTCTGACTTCCTTTAAGTATTAAGCTATGGTGAAATCTCTTTCAGTATTTTTGCTTTCAATACCTTGATGTCTCATTACACAGAATTCGTGTGCTACATGCTCTGACTTCCTTAACCTCAAGTTATTGGGATTTTCCTGAATGTGTTATCCTTTCATTGAAGTATATACAAGCCTTAGCTTCCACAAGGAGAGCCTTTGTCATCTTTATCCCTGCCACTGACTCCATAGCCCAATGGTAGCAAGCCTTCATCTTTTCAACTTGCAAACATACAAAACCAAGACACAATTCATAGAGTTAGCCATATATCTTTATCATTAATCAATATCATTAACCCTTGAGAGAGCCCTCTCAGGCTGAGGAGGCTAAGCCTCAGTCACAATATTGGTTTGAAATAGTTACACTGAATTTTCCTGATCAGCAGCCAATCAGTTACGATTTTGGTGATAACACTTCAGATGATCATTTGATCATCTTCGATGTTGACCGGTCAAAACATCCCCACAGTCCTGCTTCCGTTCCCTTCCAAATACCTATCAAGATCCAAAATGCCAGTGTCTCCCGTTGCATCATTGATGAGGGGGCATCCACCTATGTGATGTCCACTTCAGCTTGGAAGCAAATCGGATCTCTAGAGTTTGCCCCTTCCACTATCACCCTCTGAGCGTGCGATGGCCACTCTTCTTAGCCCATAGGCATGTTCCGCAATTGTCCTATTACTCTTGTGGGCAAGATTTTTTGTGTTGACATAGAAGTCATTGATGCGCCCTTAGATTACAACATTCTTTTGGGTCATAGCTACACGTATGTGATGTTTGATGTCCCATCTACAGTTCACCGTAAGATGTGATTTCCTCACAACGGAAATATTGTGACCATCGACCAGTTGATATTTTACAAACCAATCTCTTAGACCTCCCTTGAGTCCATCATCTCTTCAGTGGCTAATAAACAAATAGTCAAACCTTTGACCAGTGTTTGACCCAGAGTCTACAAAGACTCCTCTTTTATTGGTTCTTTCCCTGTTCTTTCTCCTTATGTATCTGATCCCATCTCATCAAAAAATTTCATGATGCAATCATTTGGGTCTGATCTCAAGTAGATCGCTTCGACTAGTCAATAGCCTCGCCCCCCACAACCTGCTCCTAGCACCTCAACTCAGACTTTAGAACCCCCTACTCAAGGCCCCTCATCTGTAGCTGGTATCCATGAGCCTATCTACCCTCCTGTCACTATTCCTCCTAGCCTTAAACATCTCGTAGTTATCCCACCTGGCCATTACCCCTCCATTCAGATACCGTTTCTAGCTCCCCCTCCTGGAGTATTTTCGGTACCTATTATGGCTATCTTATACCTTCCTAACATGACCTCGGGGATCCCAGTCTGGTACATTGATCCCACAACCACTATCTTGCCTATTCAGCCCAAACCTTATCTTGCTTTGACCTCGGTTCAACTGGTCCCCATGACCCCTCCCTTTGCTTCCGTGTCTCAGCCACCTTAATAGGAACCTACTCCTATTTTGACAGCTTCGGGTGACGGGGTAAAAGCTCGCAAGAAGGCACCTAAAGGCAAGGCCACCCCAACGAACCCTGCTCCTCCTCAAACTCCAAAGAATACCCCCCCCTGCATGTGCTTTGTGTGATGTTGTCGGCCATGCCACCCATACCTGTCCTGGATTGCCTCGTCTGAAGCCCATGGTCAAAAAAGCATTTCTGGAGTCTGATATCCCAGAGGTATATGTCACTATACCTAATTTAGTCCCGAAACTCAAGTCTTTGCACACAAATCATCCTTGTGCTTTGTGTGATTTCCATGGCCACTATACTCACCTCCATCTCCGCCTCGAAGAGTACCACTATTCTTTGGAAGCAGTTTTCTAATTCGAGGCGAAGCGCAATGAGCCCACCGCTCCTTTATTTGCGTGTTTTTCTCCAGCAGAACTAGAGGACACATCCACTTCCATTGAATTTCACCCTCCCCATGTTGAGATGACAGAGCCGTTGGCTACTATCCATTACCTGTCATCATCTATGAGATCCTTGGTGGAAGACCCCCTGGGACTTCCCCTTCTGTTTCGCCTGACCTCCCTTCAGTGATCAACTTGGGCTCAAAATTGGTGGATCCTTCATCTACTTGTTCTTCTTTCACCCTCTGTGATGATGCGCATGTGAACCTTTCTTCTCATGATGATGAGTCAGGTAGCTTCACCACACCACGTGGTCTTTCTTCCACCAGTCATCCCATCTTCTATTTTGATGACGACATTATGGAAGTAGTCACCACTATCCCCCCTTACATCAAACCCATGCATTCGAACCACATACACCATGTGGCCATTACATTGACACCCAATATTTGGGTAAGGGGGCACCCATATTTAAGAGTCCAAGAGAAGTGATTCTCCATAACTCTCCTAGTGTATCTGGTCATGTCAACTCTAGTACCAACATTCTACCCCATTTAGAAGAACCTCTAGAGTCCCATATCACTTCATATCACTTTAGGTATGATCCCCCTCATCATCCCTTCCTCTTACATTAGCAACCCAGTCCCATAGAAATTATTGTTTACCAAGCTATGTGTTTTCTAGGTGAGCACCAATTCATTATCTCCAAATATACTCTTTGGGATAGTGACACCACGTATGTCAACCCAGAAAATTACTCCATTTTCTTCATATATTCAGTACCAAAAGAGATTGGTAATCCTCCATTCCATTTCTCGACTTGCATAACCATAATGAAAAAAAATTTCCACCACATCATAAAAACGTGTTTAGATTCCCCTTTTCTAAATGCATTTTTGCATGACCATAACATTCTTGGGGGAACCTATGCCCCTCATCCATAAAAATCCCAACTCTCAGCCAGAAACAACACTGAAACCCCCCTTCTCTAACATGTCACACTTTTTAGGTCATTTCTTGGGACAGGTCATAGTTTTCTGCCCAGTACCTGCCACCCATGTCGCAGAACAGACCCCAAAAAAGTGTGACCTGACTTGTTCATGAGTTCTAGGTGCCTGAAATGAAATTTTGATCCCCTTACTTGAAAGAGTATGGCTAGGCCTCTTACCTACAACTGATGGATCTTGACTCGATTGTTCGGTTTTTCCACTATGATCACTACAAGATTTAGGGCCTTTTCTCCTCTCTACATTCACAACAATAACACTTGCAAATGAATTAATTGGAGGGAAAATGCCTAATTAAAAGAGAAACCCTGGATTTTTCTTTCGCCAATTACGACCAAACCATATCTCTGTTTAACAAATCGTCAGCACCATTGGAAAGCTCTCACCGAGATCTCAAATGGGTATCCTTTAGTTTTTTGTGATTTAATACTTCACGTAGACACTTTTTTTTTCCACGAAGGTTCATTTCACCACTCCTCAAAATGGAATTTATTCACTTGCAACACTTGTACTTGGGGCACCACTTTGCCATCATACTCTCCATGCTCGTGTCAATTTTTGTCATGAGTAACCATCTTGTACTCATGTTTTTATGGTCTCCACTGGGCCTGTTCTGTGTGGCAGCATCATTGAGTCGCCCTTGTTTAGAGCTTTCCAGTTGAGTCACCATCACATCCATGGAGTCTATCCCAAGTCCCTTTGTATCCCGCTATAGTCATCCATCCTTCATTTCTTGGTTCCTCTCTCATGTCACACATTGTGGCCTTCAGTCATATTGTCTCCTATCCCCTTTGATATTGTGTTAGTTGCTGCCAGATAATCCATGCCCTTCATGCTCTAACAAGGGAAGTCGTCAACCCGCTACTTAGTACCCCAATTCCATCATCATCCTTGGTGTCAGTCAATCAGTAGCTCTAATATTATCTCTTGTCCCTTAGATTAGGATCCCTTATTGCCTCACCTATGGCGGACCTCCTTCTGTCAACATCAGCTCATTTATTTCAGAAGACAGGTCTAGAGGGCGGTGTACCTTGGTTCCAGCTTCCACTCTTGTTCGGTACCTCGGGTCAGGCAAAGAGACTCTTTATTACCCTTTGAATTGATTTTTTCTCAGCTCCAGATCCTTACGGCATGATCAATATTTGTATACTTGATGGTTCATTGATGCAGCAGATTGTACCGGTGATTCTTGGGTATGTGTGAGATGTTTTAGACCTCATGAGGGGGTGGCCCTTTAGGTAGCCCCCTCACATATCCGGATGAATTCTCTATTACATCCTTGATGCAACTCCATATATTTGATGGTTCCGGCCTCAACCGCTTACAACACTTTTTAGTTTGCATGTATCATTCAGATTTTTAGAGCCCTTTTCTATTTTACAGGGCCTCTTTGGTTGTACTTATATCTCATGTCCTCAGATATTATTGTATACGTCCTGGCTGTTATCCCAGGCACAGTATGTATGTGGGATCCATTATCATGTTTTTATCTAGCCCATGTTTGTTCCAGCATGTACTATATGGTTCACTCCCTTGTTTACTAAATGCATTATTCTTTGTACTTTGTTATCTTGGCAGGCATAGGTATGCCTCTCACGCCTCTTGTAGAATAGGTACTCACTCATAAAATAGACTTGTTGCACCTGTAAGTCTCGCCTCCTTAGGGTCTTATCCTCTAGCTCTTTAGTCTACCTTATATTTTTCTCTCTCTGACTCCCCCTTCGGTGTCTAGTGATTGAGTTCTTACAGCTTACTTCGGCTATATGATTAGCTCCTAATGCTCGCATGCTGGGGGGAAATATGTTACACCAATTTTTGGTCATCTAACCTGTTACTATTATATGGACCAAAGTACACCATGTAAGACCAATTTTACCCTAAGTAAAAATTCTTTCACTATAAAAAATAACTTAGTAATCCATAATTTATTAAGTTGTTTATGGTCTAAACAACAAACCCCATGAGGAATAATTGAATAAATCCTTATTTTTTTTATTTCCCTCAAGGGATAATTGGTTAAACAACAACTTAATTAATATTCCTGGTCATATTTAATCCAAAAGAGGAAAATTAATTAGATAAATAACTATTTATCTTATTATTTTCTAGGAATAATTATTTAAACATTATTTAAATAATATTCCTTGTTAAATTTGAGTAAATAATTTATAAATAATTGAATAAATCACTATTTATTTAATTATTACTCAACCACACTCTAAAAATAATAAATAAATAAATCATTTATTTATTTATTATTTACAAATAAAGGGATTTGACCAAATTCAAATTATTTTTCCCTCCAAAAAATATAATAAAATATTCCATAAAAGTTGGATCTAGATTTGGTTAATAATATTTTAATTATGCACCAATATCTAGACTAAATCAATATTTTGTTATAAATACAAGGGTTTTTCCATTCATTCACTACCTTTTGTTGCCTAAAGATCACTTTGGATCTATACTTTTGGTCTGACTTTGATCCTCCATCATTATCATATTTTTCTATCTTTTTGTTTGTGAGATCCCTTTGAGTTCCATTTTTGTCTGGGTTTTCTACACCATCAAGAGAGAGTGATCTTAGATCTGAAGCATTGAGGACATGCAAGAACCCATCCCATTAAGGGGGTCTGGTAACATCTTTCTATGTTCCCTTCCCAGGTGTCATAAATACAAAAATTATTTAAAAAATATTCTTGTCTTGTCTATTGGATGCATGGATAAAATCTTGCTTTTATTTACTGCTTGATGTATTTAACTCCATAGATCTGGATTTTGTAGCATTTGTCTTGGTCAACTAACTGCAAATCTAAAGAAATTGGTAGCCATCTTTGATGTTAGGGCTGTTTGTTATGCATAGCTAAAGTGAGCTTTTTTCGTACGCTTGCGATTAGAATTCACACTAACATATCTTTTATAAGAGTGATCTATATTTACCATATTTTCATACCAAATATTCATACGCTTCTAATTGTAACCCCTCAAAAGTTCCACCAAATTCCTATTGACTACTTATGTTTTCCCATTTGTTTGTGAATGGAATGTTGTAGACCTCTTCAACATTGTGTCCATATTCTCCCATAACATAGTTCGGAATTAATTAAGGAATATAGTGACCCTATATAAAATGATGCTCCTTGGTATATTAAAGTGCACCCAAAACTGTCGAAAGAACAAGTTTATCACTTCTTGTTCATTGATGGTCTTTCTGTAGGGCATGAGAATTCACATTTGGCTAAACCTATCATCTAACATTAACAAGTAGTTATATCCCTTCACATTTGTTAGTAAACCTCCTAAAAGTTCCATGGATATGCTTTCCGAACGACAAGTGGGTATAGTTAAGGGATCATATAGATCTTGTTTCCTATTACTAGGCTTGTTGGCACAACATAGCATATATCCTCTTACAAACCTAACTAAATCTTGCATTTTGGGCCAATACACACACCTCCATATGTTGGCCACTATTTTCACTACATTGAAATTCCTGAAAAACTTGGATGTGTCAGCCTTTCTCATTAGCTATAATCTCTCACCTTTAGGAATACATAACTTGTCCAATTTATAGAGTGGAGATGATGGTCAATTGTTTTATCTCCATTATTTTCATGAATCTATATCTATAAATATTTAAACACTTCCTTGTTTTCCTCATCCTCTAAATATGCCTCCCTATATGCATTATGGGTAAAAGGATCCATCTAGGTTAGAGTTCCAAAAGTTGTAATTTATGACATGGGTGGAATTGGAAACATGTCACCTAAATCATTTCTGATTTCCTTCTTGTACTTGATCACTAAATGGAACTATTGTAAAAAATACTTCCACTAATGCCTAGTCTATTGTAACTTTCTTTAGGCATGAAAATGCTATATTAGTTGGTGATCTATGTACATGTATGTGTCCTTTCCCATAAGATAGTGTTTCCACTTCTTCATAGCTTCTACCATGGCATACAACTACTTATCATAGGTAGGGTAGTTGAGAACCTACCCATGAAACACTTTAGAATGGTTTCATACATGATTTCCTCCTTGCATCAAGACCACTCCCATACCATCAACACTTGTATCTATCTCCACTTGAAAGTTTGTTGCAAGTTTGGTAATCAAATAATTGGTGTTTGACGGTTTTGTTTCTTTATCTCCTCAAATTTATTTTTATAACCCTTCATGCAATGGGAAATATTTCCAATCACTACTATGGAGTGGAGTGGTATGAATACTAATAAAAATTAGGTGATAAATTTCCTCAGATACTATGCTACCACTATGAAAACCTGACCTCGAAAAAATTGGTAGGTATTGACCACTACATGATGGAGCAAATACAACAGATACTGGTATGAAAACTCACACTTCCTGAGATTTTCTAGTTGTTGTTTCTTCTTCCTGTGTTCATGATTTTCTTGGATTTCCATATCCTTTTTAGGGAGGTCCTTTAATAGAATGTTTTGTAATTATTTTATGGATTTTTGTATTTCCTCCTTATTTTTGTTAATATTCCTTTCCATTTCTTCCTTATTCTTTTCCATTTCACCCATGATTTCTCTTTTAACATTTTCTTGATAACCTGATCAATACACCTGTTTCAACATACAGCCATCCAATTCATTAAATTTATTATCTAATTGGGATAACCTCAATTCTTTGTCTTCTCTTTCTTCATTATAGTATATTTTGGAGTTTTCTTTGGATCCATGTGAGAATGTAATAATAACACTCATCTTTAACACAATTTCCATTTACCTAAAACAAATGGATCTTCTAATCAAAATTGACTTTAATTGAAAGAAATGTGTATTAAAACCTTAATTTGGAGAGTATTTGAATGAAACGCCTTTTATTATGATACATATATGATATTTGATGCATTTTGAACCTAAATTTTTTGTTTGTAATAATTTGATATGCCTTCTTTGCAATTCCATTAGTTTGACTGGAATTTGATGTTCCAAGTGAAAGCTATGGAACATAATTTCCTATTTGTCCAATTATTCAATTATAATTATGAAATTTTTACCAAAGGTAATTCTGTATGTCTCATGTATCCATGAAATTACAAAGTTTGAAATTATTAGAAAATAATCTATTGGAAAAATATCCATATGACCTATTTAAAACTAATTTTAGGACCATTTAGAAACACTCACTTCCACAAGACATATCTATGAAAGTATAGAGAACCAAATTTTGAAATTGTTATCACATGTAACTAGAGATATATCCTTTATCTCCTCAAAATTTCATTATTTGAAACATCCCTGAAAATAAGTTATATTGAAAATTCGAAATTGACTTGTTTGACACTGATATTAGGAGCATTCATGAACCCTAATTTCCTCAAAGCATATATCCAAAAGCACAATGAAGAAAACTCTAAAAATTTTATCATAGGTACCTAGTGAAACCTTCATCAAATGTACATGATTGAAATTGATTTCAAGAGCATTCAATAAGCCTACTATCTTTAGAGAATATCTAAAAAGGTATAGTGAACCAAGATCTCAAATATTGATCAGATGCTCCCCAATATTTATACTCAATATGCTCAAAATTTAAGCATTTTTGTCATCCTAGAAAATAGTTATAGAGAAAATTCCAAGAGGACTCATTTGATGTATAGAAACCCGAGGATCATCAACTTTGATATCAAATGTTATGAATAATGTACATTAATGATGAGAAACCAATAGTTATAGTTATCCTCTAGGGAAATCCTCATTTTACAGTGAATACAATGTACAATACAATATTTGATGATCTTAAGACTAAGTGCCCTTTATATATATATATATATATATATATATATATATATATATATATATATATATAGACGAAAAAAGATACAATTATAATAAAAAAATTAGATTATAATGAAAGTTATTAGATTATATGACCATATAACAATAGTGTTAGGTAAATTTGAATCGGGATAGACTCAATATTTGACTAGGGTAAATAGTAGTGGTTTTGGGGCACATGGTATTGTGCACCCATAGTTTTCAGCCCATGGTAGTGCATGTAATGGAGCCTATAAAAGGCTAGGAAGACTTCATTGTAATGTAGGCCTGGAGGTGAGCGGTGAAGGCTCACTTGGCTGGATTGGCCAGGGTTTTGGCCAAGGCTAATGAAATTTCATTGGGATGGGTTTTCCTCGGAGTTTGGGGTTTTTCCTGGTTAAACATTTGTGTTTATGTTAATGATTTTTTTCTGACCTTTTATGTTTATTTCTCTGGGTAAATTCTTTATTTTTTTTTCTGTGCACAATTTCTAACAATTGGTATCAGAGCATTCAGGTTTTAATAGACAGATTTAAGATCGATATGTTGCCTACAAAATATAATTATAATTGATGGGAGCTGCTGCTTATCTAATTTCCATACGCTGGCTATGTGAGTGTTGTGTGCATGGTTGACCTGCGTGTGAAGCAGACGACCAAGCGTGGAGGTGATTGCATGCATAATGGATTGATCTGCGTGGCCGTGGATGAAAAAATATTTGCATGAAGAATAAATATGCTAGATCCCAGTTTGCAGTATCAGTCAATGATTTTGATTTGTGGAAGACTGTTGTGCATACTTCGTGCATGGATTGACCTGCGTTAAGATGTGATCTTCAACAAAGCAGAGGTTTTGATGTCTGTGCGGCCGATTTGTTTGCCTAAAAAATCGATTGAAGTGCCTGTTTAATTAATTCATGAAGTGACTGTTTACTTGCCATGGTATTTTGAAGGGGGTCAAAGATCTGCTGCGTGAGCTACATATAAGCCACTATAAGCACTGGTGGTGTGCAGGCTTATAGATCCTGCAGCTGCAGGATTGTTGTGTTGTGGATCGAGCTACGTGCGTGAGACCAAATCTACTGTTGATCTGCATGGTTGCGGTGGAAGAGACCAGATCTATGTTTGTGGTGGATTGCGGCAATGTATATTTCTAGAACAAATATGGCATGGACAAATTCTCTTCTTGAAGTGTTGGAGTCGAGGTAGCAGAAGATCTAAGAGATCTGAACCCTGGGGCCATTCTGGAGGTAGGCATGATTTGATCCATTGAGCGTGACTTGAAGTATGAAAAATGTGTCATCGGCACTAACTAATTTGGATGGAGTGCTAACCCCATGGTAGCCCCTGAATTGGAAGGAATCATGATTCATGTGGATCCAAGCCAAGGGTCAATGAATTCACTTAATAGCCATAGAGAAATGCGAGATTCATGCATAAATCGAGCTTTGGACAACACCTATAGGTGTTGGAAGAAAAGCCATGTGATGGAGCTATGGAAATAAGGCATGAATAGAGTTGAACATCAGCGTCAATAAAAATGACGATGATGTTCTGGTCATTTCTCGATGTGTAAGTAAAGGGCTTCATCGTGGAAGGTGGAGGAGATAAGAGCATGTGGCTGAGAAGGAAATGAATGCATGTAATAAATGAATAGTAATGAATGTAGAGAATGGTCATACAAATAATAGCAAAATGAAACATATATATATATATATATATATATATATATATATATATATATATATATATATATATAGTATAATGGAGTTAATTTTTACATGTAAATGGGCATACTACTGTAAGACCTGGTATGGCATGCATACCCCTGGGTAATCACTGGTAAAGTCTAGGTTAGACCTAGGTGATAAGGGGGATGTAAAATTAACAATTACCTTGGGTAAACATTTGATGGGGGAGGAGCTAGAGTGAACGGGGTTGTCTCACTTAGCAATTTTTGGCTGGATTTAGTCAAGAAATCCCAAGTCAAGTTTAACGCGGGAATTGTTAGGTAAATTTGAATCGGGATAGAGTCAATATTTGACTAGGGTAAATAGTAGTGGTTTTGGGGCACATGGTATTGTGCACCCATAGTTTTCAGCCCACAGTATTGCATGTAATGGAGCCTATAAAAGGCTGGGAAGACTTCATTGTAATGTAGGCCTGGAGGTGAGCGGTGAAGGCTCACTCCAATGCCAACTTTCCTTGATAGAATTAATTCCTCCGATCTTGCATGCCTTGGTATGCATATTTTTTATAGGATTTAGGTCACTAGCATAAAAATATCATCCAACAGGACTAAAAAAATATAAAGTAACCCAAAGTAGAGGATTCCCAAATGGATTAAGAAATAGGGATGCTTATTTTGATTTCCATGGAAAACCTCTAATCTATGCAATGATTTTGCATATCTTGGGTGACCTGACATCCAATTATGGTTTGAGAAAAGCCATCAACCTCCTTGTGATGCATTTTAGTTTGATTGTATTCTCCTCTAGTCTCAACTAAGTGCAAAGGAGAGTTTCCCTTATGTGAATCACCAATGGTGTAAATCGAAGTGATCCTAGTGTATGCACAAAAATTGGTGGGGGGTGCCTTGCACTATCAATTTAAATGTTGTATAATCATATCAAGTCAAGGGGTGGAGGAATCAGAAGTTGGTGCTTCCATAAAAAAATTTCCACCAACGTGTTTCAACGGATACTTATATTTACATAAGGACGATATGTTGGTATTTGATGGAGGTGACCACTTTGGAGTGTGCATAGATAAAAACTCACTGCAATGGTGTAGTGAGGCTTGCAAGACATTTGGAAATACTTGTCTCCAACATCCTCTAGCATTCTCTTTGAAAATTATCCATCTTTTATGATTCTCACCCCATGTTCCCTGACAATATCTCTTCATTCGTGAAACTCAATGTAGTCACTAAAACAACTAAATCAAGCCTAGGAGATACTTTTTTATTTGATTAATTACTATACATAAATCTTCAATTTATCATCATAACATTGTTTCTTGAGTATGATAATGTTATTTGTAATTTCCGTGTTAAAATTTAAAATTTATAAACTAGATTTGATATAATATGGAACTATAGAAAATGTTGTTATTTTTACTACAACTATGTACTTTAATTTAATTAAATGAGATTGGAAATTTTTTATAAAGCTTACTTTTTACTATTGTGGTTGGTGATGTAAATTAATATATGGTGAAAATATATTGATTAAGATTATAAATTTATAACGGTGAAATGTGGTTTGAATGGTTTTGTTGGTTCAAAACATGTGTTTAGCTATCACAAATTAAATTGAAAGGAGTTTCGAACACCAATTTGTTATTATATTATATGATTTTCAATGGGGAGGATTAGTATATTAATACATGTTTGGTTGTGGTTGATTTTGGTTGACAACAAATGACCATGATTGGCTGATGATGTTTGAATTTTGTTGACTTTCTATTTTACTATGATTGATCATATTTGATAAAGTTTGACCATGTTTTACTATAATTGATCGTGATTAACTTTGATTGGTCAAAACTTATTTTTGTGTGCACATTTTTTAATATATCTAACTATATTTGGCCAATGGTTTAATTATGATAGATCATAGCTTAATATGGTTAATCACCATTTCTCATTCATACCTTCTTTTACCTTTTATCTTATATTGTGGTATGCAGATATTTCTAATTATTTACTTGTAGGATAGATTCCATGGCATCTTTCCCTAAAGGAATGACAACACATTATTTGACAAAGTGCTTGATACTCTTGGATACAAGGTTTCCTCTTCTATGTAAACAATGACCTAAGGATCGTATTTGATGTTACAAAATGTGAAAATTTTGTGCTGTGAAATTATTTTGCAGATTAGAAAAAATTTCCACAAAGTTTTATTACATCGATTGTGTTGCATCTGTGTTGCTACTGACACTGCCATACTGTTTCCAACACTGCATCTGCACTGCAACTCCATCTCATATGTTTTTTCTGCAACTGAAACTACTGCAAATAAGAATCATCCTAAGTACCGAATCAACTGTGTTCAGTGTGATGTATTTGTCTCCCAAGTCCTGACTACTACTAGTAGTTACACTATCTCTAAAGAATTTGTGTTGTTGCCAACTCTGCACTGAGCCACATTCTCTGTTGTCAACAGTGCTCTATGCTCCTCAACATTTGACTACTACTAGTCTACAACTGTCACTCTCGTGCTGAATGCATTAACTACCATTGATCCTGTTGAATCCTTTGTTAAAATGAGTGGGGGGGTGAATCAGTTTAATGAATTCATGGTCTTGTAAAAATTTCATTTACACTTATTTACATCTTCATTTCATGATTAACTTAATGTACAGTGAAACCAAAATCTTAATTAGTGAGCAATAGGTATTAAGCAGATTAAATACAGAGTATCAACACATAATCATCATGTACATAGACACCAGATATAAGTGGAAACCCATAAGGGAGAAAACCACATCTTATTATTGTTTTGATGCAAAGGCAAGCTCCAACTCCCTCTCACCACTGATTTTCTGTAGGCTCCAACCTACAGGAGGCTACAACCTTAGTTCTGAAAGCTACAACTTGCAAGGAAGCTCCAACTCGCATCTAATTTCTACAGGCTACAACCTACAAGAGGCTCCTACCTTAGCTAGCTACAACTTACATCTATCAAGCAACAACTTGATATGGAAGCACCAACTTCCTCACTCTTTCATAAACAACACATGCTGATTTACCTAGATATCATTTCTATTCGGTTTCTTCTTCACTGCTGTCCACCAGCCTTCATATCTACCTTATATCATCTCTGAATCTTCACAGCTTCTCTATCTGCTCCTCCTTCTTCTTACCCTCTTTGCCTCATTTCTCCATTCTCTCTCTTCTTTATGCATATCTATGTGACATCATTTATAGAGATTACCTTATGAATGTTTGTATTCCACAGGGAATTCGAAGTGAATAGGTACGACTCTTTGCCTTCCACCTTCTCATTTTCCTTCCTAGCACATTCGGAAAAATATAACAATATGTATACATTTAAATATTATAGTGTGGTATTTCTTTGCCCACGGAGACTTTCCTTTGCATCACAAATCATGTAAAATTAATTAAAAAATTTACATTTACATTTGCAACAGATATATCTCATTCAACCCTTTCAGTTCTCGGCTCACTGTATGTTTGTCTTTTCTGCTGCTGTAGTGTAACAGTTCTGCATACTTTCCTACTTTCTATGCATGTAGAATGCATTTCCCAAATTATGTTCTAAATTTGGCAGCTTTATTAATGCGGATTCTTTCTTCAACCTTCATGGTTCCAACCATAGTCAAAATCTACTTCGCAGACTTATCATATGAAATGATCTTGTTAAACCCTTCGAAACTTATCACGTTTAACTGTCGGAAATGAATAATTGAAGCCTTTTAACCTATGTTCAAAACTTCAGGATTAATGTCGGAGCTCAACACTTCGATAAAACTCTATTAAATAACCCTTTCAGAGACAATATTAAAAATTTAGGGAATGTTATATAATTACGCTTTAAGCAAAGTTTAAACCCTCTCTTGGCAATATAATAATAGACATTTTTAACACAGTAGTTAACCTTTCAGGCCCACTTGTCGAACTCTTTCTATCTGCTAATGCGATGAAATAACTCTGATGTGAAGATTTCTTGACTGATGCAATAATCCAATGTGATGAACCGCCTGCAATGACTTTTGATTGTGATGACACACTTTGCGATGATTCTGATGCGATGAATCCAATGCGATGACGGTCGATCGGATGGTTGCGATTAAATCGCACCATCGCAAATGCAAAGTTCAATGGTTTGTTCCATTGCTCTGCCTCCATGCCGATGCGATGGCTCAGTGTAGATCCAATTGTTGTCGTTAATTAGGATCATACGGTTGCGATTAAATTGCACCATCGCAATTGAAATGCTCAACGTTTTGTCTCCTCAACACTTCTTCTTGTCGATGCGATAAGATATCGCCGATGTGATGAGATCTCCACCGTCGATCTTCTATCTTTGATAAGATCTCTATCGTCGATATTCAACACTTCCGCTTTAAGCCTTAACATTAAGACTCCACCTTTCGTGTGATGTGACCACCGCTAGATCTTCACCGATCTTGATCCGATGGATATTGCATTCACAATATACCTGTTGTTTAACATTTCCAAATGTTCATACACTTTTCCCATGCGATCATCATTGGATCTTCACCGCATCAAATCAGACGACTATCGTGTTACTTAGACCCCTGACCTTTAATTCTCAAAAATTACGTGAAATAGGAAGTTTTAGTATTTTGACGTGTTGTAATATGATACGATCGCGTTCCAAATGGAGTAAACCACTCATGGCCCAAAAGCAATGCAAAACCAGTGGTATGGTTTTGCAAAACCACCAACCTTCAAACCTTAAATTTGAACACAATTAAGTGTGGAATTCTGCCATTTCTTCAGGATTTCGCTCAATCTCTGTTGCTCCCATTTTGCCTTCTACTCTACGCCTTCATTCGAAATGGTTTCCTACCATGTCCAACGTATCTCACACTTCGCCTTTCTGCTGTTGAATGAACTCTTGTTGCGCCATTACTTCACTCCATCGCACAGATCTTCATCACTGTTCTTGGATCACTGCAGATCTCTAAGGACCTTGAACCTTTCTTTTCTTTAGCGCAACTCCCTCCTGAGCTTGTTCTGTATAAGATCTTTGGCCCTTGTTGTATCTTGCAACTCCGCTACGTCTGCTTCAATTCACTGTCTCTGCTCCTTTTCTGTCTCCTTTGCCTTATTGATGGTTCTTCTTTGTTCTTTTTCCTTAGTGATAGTTCAGGTGCTGCTCCTTTCTTCTCCTTTGCCATCAATGTCAATATTTCCAATAGTCTCCCCCTTTGGCATTGATGGCAATACTTTAATACTATTCTTCTTCTTGCTTTTCCTCCCCCTTTGACATCAATGGCAAAGGGTTGCACATTTCCTAGTGTGGTTTCTAAATCTTGTCCATAATACTCTAATCTTGAGGACCTGTTCCATGCACTGCTCAGTTGCTCTGGCTCTTTTGTGACAATATTTTTTGACTGATCTCCCCCTGGAATTCTGCTTTCTTTTCTGATCCAGACTATCACTGGACTTCTGTTCTGATCCTGTTTCTTGTATGCACCCCATTTTTTTTTAATCATATCAGAGAGTAACATCTTCAGACAGTACCCCTAGTTTGTCTCTTAGATATTCGAATGGTTCTTTAGCAAGAGGTTTTGTGAATATGTCTGCTATTTGTTCCTTTGTTGGTACGTATTCCAACTTCACCAATTTATGTGCTACTTGTTCTCTGAGGAAGTGGTACTTTATTGGGATGTGCTTTGTTTTTTAATGAAGTACAGGATTTTTTGATATACTTATTGAACTTGTATTGTCACATTTAATAGAAATAGGTTCATCAATGCTTACCTTCATGTCTTGGAGAGTTTTTTTCATCCACATTGCTTGTGTGCAAAATGTTTTTGTTGCTATGTATTCTGCTTCTGCTATAGATAGAAAGATAGAAGTTTTCTTCTTGCTTAGCCATGCCACCATAATTTTTCCCAAATAGAATGCACCTCCACTTGTGCTTTTCCTGTCATCCACGCAGCTGGCCTTATCTGCATCTGTGTATGCTGTCAATGTGAAGTTTTTTCATTTTTGGATACCATAGGCCATAATGTGAAGTACCTTTTAGATATCTAAATATTCTCTTGATTGCTAGTAAATGATATTGTTTTGGTGCTGCTTGATATCTTGCCACAAGTCCTACTGCCAACATAATGTCTAGTCTAGAAACTGTTAGGTATAGAATAATTCCTATCATGGATCTATAAAGTTTTTGATCTACATCTGTTGATCCATCATTAGCACATAGTTTGCATCTAGTGATCATGGGAGTTGACACAGGTTTGAGATCTTCCATTTGAAACCTTTTCAACATTTCTCTTCAGTATTTTTCTTGCGAAATGAATATTCCTGTGTTCTTTTGTTGAATTTGAAGTCCTAAATAGAAGGTGAGCTCTCTAATCATTGACATCTCAAATTTTGATTTCATTTCTTCAGCAAATCCTTTTCCTAACTCATCTTTGTTGCTTCCAAACATGATGTCATCTACATACACTACTACAATTAAGAGTTCATTTTCATTAGCCTTTATGTACAAATTGTTTTCTAATCCTCCTTTCTTGAACCCTTGCTTTTGCAAGTATTTGTCCAGCCTTGAATACCATGCACGGAAGCTTGTTTCAGAACATATAAGGCTTTCTTTAATTTTCACACATAGTCATGTTTATCTGTTAACGAGAATCCTTCAGGTTGTTCCATGTAGACTTCTTCCTCTAGATCTCCATTTAGGAAGGCAGACTTCACATCCATTTGATATACCTTGAAATCATGATAACATGCAAAGGCTAAAAACATTCTGATTGCTTCCATTCTGGCTACATGTGCAAAGGTTTCATCATAATCAAGACCTTCAATGTGTGAATATCTCTTGCATACAAGTCTGGCTTTATTTCTGATTACATGCCCTTGTTCATTCATCTTATTCTTGAATATCCATTTTTTTCCAATGACATTTTTCCCAGTGGGTCTTGGAATTAATTCCCAGGTATTGTTCTTCGCAATTTGGTCCAGTTCTTCATTCATAGCATTTACCCAATTTTTCTCTTTGATGGCTTCTTCGAACTTCTTTGGCTCTATTTGAGATAGCATGGCTAGGTATACTTCTTCTGTCTATTCAACAAGTTGTCTTCTTGTCTAGACTCCCACACTCTTGTCCCCAATGATTTGATATTTTGGATGATTCTTTTGAGTGTGTCTTTAGGGACCTTTTGAGTTTAATTCAGCATATTTTGTTGTATTGCTCAGTTCATCATTATCTTGGTTCTCTTCTTCATGATCATCTAGAGGATTGTTGCATTTTGTGCTTCTTGTTCTGTTTGGTAGATCTTCATCAAATCTTACATCAATGCTTTCCACAATTTTGTGTAGTGTTTTATTGTAGCACCTGTAACCCTTACTCTTGGATGCATATCCTAAAAATATTATTTCATCAGCTCTTGCATCAAACTTCCCCAGTTTTTCATCATTATTTTTTATGAAAAAATTGCTTCCAAAGACTCTAAAGTGCTTGATTGATGCTGATTTACCATGCCATAATTCGTAAGGAGTTTTATCACAATTTGGTCTTAGATGAGCTTTGTTGAGAATGTGAACAACTGTGTGTACTGCTTCTGCCTAGTAGGTTTGGGGAATGCTACTTTCTTGCATCATAGCTCTGGAAATCTATTGTATTGACCTATTTTGTCTCTCTGCCACTCCATTCTGTTGAGGTGTACCTGCAATTATAAACTGTTGTTTTATCCCATGCTTATTGCATAGGTCTACAAAATCATAGTCTGTGAATTCACCTCCTTTGTCTGATTTGATGCACTTTATCTTGCATCTTGTTTGATTTTCTGCTTTCTGCCAGTGCCTTGAATATCTTGAATTTCTCAAGTGCTTCAGATTTATATTTGAGAAATGATACCCATGTCATTCTGGAAAAATCATCTATTATCAGCATGAAATAAGATTCTCCACTTGGTGTTTTGGTTCTTGAAGGTCCACACAAGTCCATGTGTACAAGCTGTAGAGGCTTACTTGTAGATAATTTCTCTTTGGTCTTGAAATATGTGTGGGTCTGCTTGCCCAGTTGGCAGGCTTTACATATGGTATTTGAAGGCTTCTTTATTGTTGGCATATCTCTGACTGCGTTCTTCTTGCTCAGACTGATGATGTGGTCAAAGTTAAGGTGTCCCAATCTTCTATGCCATAACCATGATTCATCAAGTTTTCTTGGGCGACATACTTCATCTTTTTCTTTCACTATATAGACATTACTTTCTATTCAAACACCTTTTATCAAGGACTTTCCGGTGGTGCTTGACCTTACTTCACAATCTTGGGCTCTAAAAATGACTTCGCAGCCTTTATCACACATTTGACTGACACTTAGCAAATTTTCTTTCAGCCCGTCCACAAATAGTACATCTTGGGCCTTTCCTCTTCCATTATCCAGACTGACTGAGCCTTTTCCTTTGATTTTCCCTGCTTTATCATTGATGAATGTTACATTCCCAGATTTCTTTTCATCAAAGGTTACAATATTGCTTCTATCTCCAATCATATGCTTTGAGCATCCACTATCCAAATACCATTGGTTTTTCTGATCTTGAGCTATTAGAGCCAGGTCACACTTATTCAACTTCTTTTTCCACTGCATGCATCCTTTTGTTTGGTACCTTTCCTGAGAGGATGGACCACATTCCCCGAGAGGACATTTGTGACACTTGGGCCCGGTTTGATGGAAGTCAAAGCATTTGATTATGTTTCTGAATGAATTATGTACACGAGTGAATTATCCATTGTTCATCCATCTCCTTGAGTTTCCATACATCAGTCTTTTTCCATTCGTTTTTCACTCCTTCGCTTTATGGCCGAACTCCTTATAGTAAAAACAATACCCATATAAACATTTAGAGTACCTTAAGAAGGGTTGTCTTCTCCATTTGTTTGCTTGAGGTAGTCTTTCCACTTTTTGCATCCTTTGCTGGTTGGAATCAATTCTCCTTTTATGATAGTATACAACAATATGTCCCAGTTTGTGGCAGGCATAAAAAGTGACATTTTTCATAGGGGGGAAGAATCTCCTTTGATAGCTTCCAAATTTGATATATTCATGAGTATATGAGCCTTTTTCAGTTGAATGTTTATTTATTTTGTTCTTTGTCATTTGAGGTTCCTTCTTGTTTCTATTTACTTCATTGCAGGCTTCTACTTCTATAGGAACCTTCTGATCTGCTTCATTATCCTTAACAGCTTTTACAAAAATGATATTCCTATTATCTTTTTATTTACTTGTTTCTCCTTCATAGCCTATCCCAGTTTTTATCAGAGGAGATCTTTGAGCATCTAGTATTTTATTCAACTTATTAGAGCTTGTCATTTGAGGAGTGTTTATTGACAATTTCCTTTGGGTGTTTTCTAATTTCTTCCTCAAGCATACTACTTCTTCTTCCCATTTCTCTTGCTTCTGAATTTTATCCTCAATTTTCTTAAGTAGAGTGTCTTCTACCTTCTTGGCTTCTTTAAGCTCTACTTTCAACTGAATGAGGTCTTATGAATTTTGTTCTTCTCTTACACATTTTAGGAGAATGTCTTTCTATTTTCTGCACTTTATTTTAAGTCTGTCTATTTCCTCCAGGTCACTTCTTAGCTCCCCCTCAAGATCAACTTCACCTTCTTCCTCATCGTCTAAAAGGAATCCTTCAAGCTCTTCCTTTGCCATCAACACAAATTCAGAGGTTCCTTCTTCATTTGAGGTTTCATCTAAGTTTTTCAGATGCACTGCTATCTTGCTAAGCATAAAATGATTTTCTCCTATATCTATTCCCTTTCTGCCAATTCTTTGATATGGTTTTCTCTGTCTCTTGAGTCTGATTCTCTGTCTTCTTATGAGTACACTTAGATGCATAGTGTCCAAATCTTCCACAGTTAAAGCATTTAAATGGAAGTTTACCTTTATACTTGCCTGAGCCTCTATCCAATTTTCTGACAAATTTGGCCTCTTCTTCATCAGAGCAAGAGAATATATCTTCTTTTTCTTCTTTGTTCTTCTCTGTCTTAAAGGTGCCTCCCTCACATTTTACTTCCTCTGTGGCAGTCTCATCTCATAGGCTGTTAGGTTTCCAAGTAATTGGTTCATGGTAAGAGTTTCCCAATAAGCTGTTTCTTCTATGGCAGAAACCTTGGGGTTAAAGCTGGATGGTAAAGATCTTAGAATCATTTGAAAAATTAGACATTCTTTAATGGTTTCTCCTAGAGCTTTCATGTTATTCAAAATTTATGCAACCCTCAAGAAGAAGTTGGCAATGCCTTCATCATCATTCATTTTTATATTTTCAAACTGAGCTCTATAGACTTGTAGTTTGGCTATCTTCACCTTTTTGTCTCCCTCATGGATGCTTTCTAATGTATCCCATATTTCTTTGGCAGTCTTTTTGTGCATTAATTTGATAAATTATGCCTCACACAGTCCACTTAAGAGAGCATTCATGGCTTTTGCACTAGCTAGAAAATCTAGTTTGGCATATTTCTCTGAGTCAGACTCCTTTGGGGCATATCCCAATTCCACAGCAACCCAAACTTCTATTCCTAGAGACAATATGTACGTCCTCATTCTTATTTTCCAGAAGGCATAATTTGTACCGGTGAAAAAAGGGGCTTTATTTGTTGAGCATCCTTCTAGACTAGCCATCTTGGGGACCTAGGATCTCCCTCCAGTTGTTAAACTGATACAGAAGGAACTTGGCTTTGATACCAATTGTTGAATCCTTTGTTAAACTGAGAGGCGGGGGGTGAATCATTTTAATGAATTCATGGTCTTGTAAAACTTTCATTTACACTTATTTACATCTTCATTTCATGATTAACTTAATGTACAGTGAAACAACAATCTTAATTAGTGAGCAGAAGGTATTAAGCAGATTAAATACAGAGTATCAACACATAACCATCATGTACATAGACACCAGATATAAGTGGAAACCCATAAGGGAGAAAACCACATATTATTATTGTTGTGATGCAAAGGAAATCTCCAAATCCCTCTCACCGCTGATTTTCTGTAGGGTCCAACCTTCAGGAGGCTACAACCTCAGTTCTGCAAGATAAAACTTGCAAGGAAGCTCCAACTCCCATCTAATTTCTGCAGGCTACAACCTACAGGAGGCTCCTACCTCAGCCAGCTACAACTGACATCTATCAAGCAACAACTTGATATGGAAGCACCAACTTCCTCACTCTTTCATAAACAACACATGTTGATTTACCTGGATATTAGTTCTGTTATGTTCCTTCTTCACTGCTGTCCACCAGCCTTCATATCTGCCTTATATCATCTCTGAATCTTCATAGCTTCTCTATCTGCTCCTCCTTCTTCTCACCATCTCTGCCTCATTTCTCCATTCTCTCTCTTCTTTATGCATATCTATGTGACATCATTTATAGAGATTACCTTATGACTATTTGTATTCCACAGGGAATTCGAAGTGAATAGGTATGACTCTTTGCCTTCCACCTTCTCGTTTTCTTGCCTAGCACATTCGGAAAAATATAACAATATGTATACATTTCAATATTACAGTGGGTTATTTCTTTAACCACAGAGACTTTCCTTTGCATCACAAAAAATGTAAAATTAATTAAAACATTTACATTTACATTTGCAACAGATATATCTCATTCAACCCTTTTAGTTCTCGGCTCACTGTATGTTTTTCTTTTATGTTGTTTTAGTGTAACAATTCTGCATACTCTCTTGCTTTCTATGCATGTAGAATGAATTTCCCAAATTATGTTCTAAATATGGCAGCTTCATCAATGCGAAGGCTTTCTTCAACCTTCATGCTTCCAACCATAACCAAAATCTACTTTGCAGACTTACCATATGAAATGATCTTGTTAAACCCTTCGGAACTTATCACATTTAACTGTCGGAAATGAATAATTGAAGCCTTTTAACCTATGTTCAAAACTTCGAGATTAAGGTCGAAGCTCAACACTTGGATAAAACTCTATTCAATAACCCTTTCGAAGATAGTATTAAAACTTAGGGAATGTTACATAATTATGCTTTAAGCAAAGTTTAAACCCTCCCTCGATGATATAATAATAGACCTTTTTAACACAGTAGTTAACCCTTCGGGCCCACCTATCGAACTCTTTCTATCCGCCAATGCGATGAAATAACTCTGATGCAAAGATTTCTTGACTGATGCAATAATCCGATGTGATGAACCACCTACAATGACTTCTGATTACGATGACACACTTTGTGATGATTCCAATGCGATGAATCCAATGTGATGATCGTTGATTGCACGGTTGCGATTAAATCGCATCTTCGCAATAAAAAATTTCAATGGCTTGTTCCATTGGTCTGCCTCCACGCCGATGCGATGGCTAACTATAGATCCAATGGTTGTCATTAATTGGGATTGGACGGTTGCGATTAAATCGCACCATCGCAATCGCAATGCTCAATGTCTCGTCTCCTCAACACTTCTGCTTGTCGATGCGATAAGAGATCACCGATGTGATGAGATCTCCACCGTCGATCTTCTATCTTCGATAAGATCTTCGTCGTTGATATTCAACACTTCCACTTTAAGCCTTAACATTAAGACTCCGCCTTTCGCGTGATGTGACCACTGTTAGATCTTCACCGATCTTGATCTGACGAATATCGCATTCACAATATACCTACTATTTAACATTTCCAAATGTCCATACACTTTTCCCATGTGATCACCGTTGGATCTTCGCCGCATCAAATCGGATGGCTATCGTGTTACTTCGACCCCTGACATTTAATTCTCAAAAATTATGTGAAATAGGTGGTTTTAGTATTGTGACGTGTCGTGATATGATACGATCACGTTCCAAATGGAATAAACTGCTCATGGCCCAAAAGTTGTGCGAAACCAGTGCTATGGTTTTGCAAAACCACCAACCTTCAAACCTTAAATTTGAACACAATTAAGTGCGGAATTCCACCATTTCTTCAGGATTCCCCTCAATTTTTGTTGCTCCTGTTTCGCCTTCTACTCTGCGCCTTCATTCAAAATGGTTTCTTACCATGTCAAACATATCTCGCACTTCGCCTTTCTACTATTGAATGAACTTTTGTTGTGCCATTACTTTAGTCCATCGCACAAATATTTATCACTATTCTTGGATCACTGCAGATCTCTAATGACCCCGAACCTTTCTTTTCTTTAGCGCAACTCCCTCCTGATCTTGTTCTGTATAAGATCTTTGGCCCTTGTTGTATCTTGCAACTCCGCTACCTCTGCTTCAATTCGCTGTCTCTGCTCGTTGTCTGTCTCCTTTGCCTTATTTTTTGTTCTTCTTTGTTCTTTTGCCTTAGTGATAGTTCAGGTGTTGCTCCTTTATTCTCCTTTTCCATCAATGACAATATCTCCAACAGATCCATCCTGCTACAAAAGACTGCGGGCCCTCGTAGAAAGGTAATAATCCATGAGGAGGACACCTCAATCGACTCTTCCCAAACTCTACAACTCTGGGACTATAACTCCATATCACCCCACCTCACTCATGGAGGTATAACTATAAAAATAGAAAAGTCTGATTTACTCATATTGCTACTGCTACTTCTTTGTTGTTATCTCTGCAATGTTGTTGTAACTACTGCAATAATGAGTCTGATGTATGAGATCCTGAAGCACTAGCTTCCATAGATTTTCTTCCTCTAAAGCTAGACTTCCTCTAAGTCTCGATATCCCTTTGGGAAATCTCTCTTCTCCCTCCTGGAAGCTCGCACTGTCCACCTGGACTAGAAATTGGATTGCATAACTCTAATCTGGGAACCTTCTCGCTAGAATTGAACCTATATACTGCAATTGGGAAATTCACGTGGTCTGTGTCACTACATATATATCTACAGCTATCTCTCGGGTATTGATTGCAACTAGATTTGCAATTGTCTAATGACATAACACATCTACTGAAACTGAAACTTCTACTATGATATTATGGGCTCCTGTAGCAAAGGTGGTGGTCTCGCTACAATAATATGGGACTGAATTGACCGATATCCTTGTTGCAACTGAGATAGAGCCTTTCCATCTAGAACACTAGAGTCTCATACTACTCCTCCTCCTATATCTAGTGCCCAATATCTCCTTTCGAGCCTTGTCCCTAGTTGGGATCCTTCTTCACTTTTCAAATCACATTGGATAACTCATATTTCCTCCAACACCTAACTTTGGCAAATGTAAGTCAATTTTCTACTTAGATATGCATTCTAGCTAACTCACACGACCTCTTAGGGAAATATCATATAACCATCTCTGCAAACTTGCAAAATTCGCGAAACTCAAAAACTGCAATGTAAATTTCACTCTTTCCCCTGCTTGGATGATGAATCTGCTATTCACACTCCCTCCTGGAGTGAGAAAGTATGCACTCACCTAATTCCAATCTATAAAATGGATAATTAGATTTCTGAAACTCGAAGTTCCCTGAGAGAAATTTTCCCTCTGTTGTGTGCGCTTTTCTCTTCCACTGGACACATATTCTTCTTCTGCAAACTACTGCAAAACCATATGCGTCCACAAAAGTAATATACTCAGAAAAAATATGAGTTTTTGCTACTCCCTCTAACTATTGGAATCACTATCTTGAACAACTTGACTTTTTCGTTAACCTGCAACTGAAAATCAAACCCTTGACCCAACAATTTGGCCAGCCTATTTGGGTACTACACAACCTCTATGAATTTTGGTCTGTTTTTTCCTATGAAAAAAATTTGGCCTCTGCTTCTGAGCTTCCTTGTTGATCACTTAGCCTCTGAAACCAAGTGTTGATGCTATAAAATTATTCGGCAGCTCTGAAAATTTCACGATGAAATTTTATTGCAGTGACTGGAAATTATTCTTCTAAATGTAAATTAATTAATAGATTTTTCACCCATTCAAAAAAATAATAACTCATTACTGCAAGCTTCACAAGTAAAAGTATTCTTCAGAAGAAAAATAATGTTGGTATCTAATAAAATCTAGCACACACACACACACATAAATTTTACACAGTTATTTTAAGACAAATGTCCCCAAAAAGACCCAACTTGGGAAAACCAGTGTAGTAGCTGAGGGTTTATTTTATTATGAAACAGTTAAATTCTAAGTACAATATGGATGCCTGAAACTGGAAATCCACAACAAGAAAATTTGGCTGAAATTATCTAAGGGAATTTCCCTTCTTCCACAAGAAACCCCAACACTCACACATCTTGCACTGGCATGGTTGCAAGTACTCACATTTCTACCCATACTCGCGTTGTTTCCTGTACTTGGGCTTCTGCCTATACTCACGCCGCTACCCGTAGTCAAACTTTTGCCTACACTCATGTGACCTGTACTTAAGCTTCCTGTAATGGGAATAACTCAACCTGCTCTTGTTGCCTCTCCAGATCTGCAAATATTCCTCCAGATCACTGCCCCCGCCCCTCACTAATATTGCATCCCTTTCTAGCTTGAACTCTATTGGTGCTATCTTGATCTGCATAAGGAACAATATCTCAAGTGTGTCTAGTGAATTCTCTGAGTTCCTATCAAATTCTTCTTATAATCCTCTGTTGGAGCACCAATAGCCAATATTAACACTTAATCAAGGGATAGGATCATCTTCAAGTAGATCTGTGCGAGTTTATAGATTATTCTCACCTCAAATTAATTAATTTTGATTAACTAACAAGTTTTCCTAAGTTTAGACTTAGGAAAAATTAAAAATATGTTAATAATCTAATTAAGTCATATCTAGGTGGGATTTCCAAAAACAATTTCTAGGTTTTGGAGATATCATGCATTCTAGCCTCTCCACCAAATTTTGTTGCTAGAACACATTCGATTCTACAAAAACTAACAGAAAATAAAAAATTCATGGCATCCTTTAATATTTCTATTATGAAACATGTGAAAGGCACTTCGCTAATGAAATAACCACTCATATGATACTCCATATGGATTATTTCTAGCTTTAATTATTCCACAATGCTAAGAAGAATGTGTGAAGATGTGATAGTTGTTAGAGGATGGGTCAACTGGTCAGATTAGATGAATGTCATTATAAACCCAAATTTTCATTGAACCATTCAAAAAGTTGTCACTAGAAATTATAGGTCCAATCAATCCCCCATATTGACAAAAGGTCCATGTCTTAGTGTTCATTAATTATGTGACAAAATGGGTAGAGCCTAGAGAAATTCCATGAACCATAGGGTGTTGGAAATGTTGTCATTGATGGAAAAGGAGTGGCATGAAGGAGCATCTGAACAGCAACAAGGCAAAGAGAGAAGCAAGGAGCAGCATTAGACAAGAAGCAGAGAGAGTAACAGCGAGATAGCAGAAGCAACAAAGAGGAAGCAAGGCAGATAAGGTATTGAGGCAGCAGACAATGAAGAGATAGAGTGGGAGAAAAAGGCCATCAAACAAAAAAAGGTTCCGCATTTTCTGTGAATTATATGTATATTCTTGATAGAATTCAGAAGGAAGGATAGTTGAGTCCCTGTGGACAACTATGAATCATTTTCCGTAAACATCATAAACCCTGTGGAAAGGATTCGAAATTAAATATTTAGTGTATAAATTGAAGGAATTAATGGTTGCAGAGATATGATGAATGGAGCAAAGATTATAATTGCGATGGACCATAGTACAGAAATCAGCTTGCGGAATCAAGAACTTGAATGTGCAGTTAGAAGCAGAACTACGACAGGATAGAACTCTAAACTCAGCAATGGAACTGTAATAAAAGGATAAACATTAAAATGCAACTTAATTATAATAATACATTGAAAAGACGACGGAACACTGCATGGAAGAATGAAACCATGACCGAGTAAACAGTGAAGGTGGTTTATGGTTTTCATCGCACCACCTATGCGGAGTAAGAGATATTTGAGGAGTTGGGAGCGATTCCATAAATCACTCGACACGTGGCAAGGAGGACCCATGGAAAACCGCTTGTCACTGTGCGCCATCGCGCGTTATAGTTCGACCCAGGATGCCCAGCGATATCGTTGAGCATCGTTGATCTGGGAAGGGGTCATTGGATGGTCATCATTTGTTGAAGGTGTGCGAAGATTAACATAGGTATGACGGTCCATCGCACGTTAACGTTCGACATTGGAGGTCGAGCGATATGCATATACGTCGTTGATTTGGAAGCTGGCTAATCTAACGGTGATCGTACGCTGGACTTGCGCGAGATTTACTTATGGTACCATGCGCATAATTGATTGGCTATTGACTATATTTGTGGGCCCGAGGTCAAAGGTTTATCATATTGTTTGAAAGCGTTAAAATGCGAAAGGTTAACCTTAATCCTAAAGTTAAGTTCTAAAGTATTAAATTAATTATTTAATTACCAAGATCAATGGAGACCCCGCTGGATTATCTATTTTGACCCCGTCCAGGAATAGCATTAGTAATTGAATGGTTTTGACCCAAGGTTTTAATAAAGGAAAAAACTATATAAGGTGATGAGAATCATGAAGAACTGCGTGCATGCGAAAGGGATGATAATAAATGAATCTCTTTCAGAGATATCTATATGAATAAACTCTGATATATCTGAATCTATGATGCACCTGTGAATATGATTGATCAAGATCTCTAGATCATATTAATTCCTGGTTTAATCGACTGATGAGATCATGAAGAATGTATGCACGAGTAAGGGTTGTGAATGAATACTTCACTCTGAATTATATCTATATGGAATGGGTAACATATTGTTGAGAGATTTGAATTAAGGATGCACCTCTGAAGAAAATGAATAAATCTGGTGGCCTGCAAGGTATGTTGTGTGGTGTGGAAAGGTGGATGCAATTGCAAACATGGTCTACAAGAGGTACCGAGGGTCAGTTTCGAGGGGGTTGTGGCTCTTCCGAGAGGCTTCGGTAAACGAGAGAAGGTTAGACCCTTCAGTGGTGTAGGTGCCCGCGTGTCGGTATAAGTCTCATGTTTCAAAGATAAATTCAGGGGCAGTTTTCTTTATAATAAATATTGAAGATCGAGATACCAAAGAATGGTGGTTTCCAATTGGGTTTTGCATTTTGGTTCCGTGTTCTTATGTTGAAGCTTATGTTTGATGGTTTGTTCAAGTATTTCGTCTATGCTATCAAGCATCGATGAATAAATGATAATGACGGTGTAAAGAGATACACTGACATGTAAGTTGGATGCACTAATGTAACATGGTTTTAAGGAAAATAAGCAAAAATTTTGGCTACTTTCTGCAATACTGATTTCTCCACCACCCCCCCTCCCTTCTAGTATATTTCCCAACAATTGGTATCAGAGCAAGTCCTTCTGAAAAAGCTTAGCCGCTAGAAGGAAGATCAAGCAAGATGAGAAATCAAGATGGAACAACATCTATCAGGCCTCCACTCTTTAATGGAAACAATTTAATCTTCTGGAAAACAAGGATGAGATCCTATCTTCAATCTCTGGGAGCAGAGGTATGGGAAATTGTTGAAGGAGGATATCAATATCCAGCTGCAGTACCAACAGATTTGACGGAAAGAAAGAATTATGAAACAAATGTAAAGGCGGTCAATGCTCTATTGGGAAGTCTAACTAAATCAGAATTTGTCAAAGTCATGCAGATAAATACAACAAAGGCAATATGGGACAAAATCATTCTAAGTTATGAAGGTGATGCAAAGGTAAAAAGTGCTAAACTCCAAACTCTCAGAATTCAATATGAGAATCTAAAAATGGATAATGAGGAGAGAATTGCCAATTTATTTTATGTCTTAATGATATTGTAAATCGTATGAGAAATCTGGGAGAAACAATAACCGGAGCTACTTTGGTTGAGAAAGTCTTAAGATCACTAACGACAAAATTTGAGTCAAAAGTCTCTGCTCTTGAAGAAAAGCAGGATCTTCAAAATCTCACTGTGGTGCAACTTCATGGCATACTAACTGCATATGAAATGAGAAGAGGAGGACCATCTGAAGTCAAAGAAGCAGTCTTTAGAACTTATACAAAAGGGAAGGAAGTACAAAAAACAAAAGGATCAGGATATATCTTAGAAGAAGATGAGATAAACTTTGTAAAGAAACTTCAACTAGGCATAGGACGGTTCAGAGGTAAGCTCCCTTTCAAATGTTTTGATTGTAGAAGAGTTGGTCATTATGCTTCTAAGTGTCCCATAGAAACACATAAAAAGGGGAAGGAAGTAGCAAGAAGGAATAAGAATCATTTTAGCACTAGAAAGAGTTACTATACTCATGAAGACAGTGATGGGCTATCTGATAGTGAGGAAGAATGTGAACAACATCTTAGACTTCTCATGGCATTTGAAAAAGAATCTAGAGAAGAAAAGGATACTTTTTTGGATGTTCTAGAAGACAACGATATTCTTGATGAAAACAATAAACTCAAAATTTGCTTAGAAGAGAGTAAAATAATCATAGAAACTTTGAAAAATCAGCTTGAAGAAAAGGAGAAACACAATGAGAAATTAGAGTGTGAAGTAGTAAGTCTAAGGCGCGCACTTTGAGAAAGTAAAGACTCAATCCACGATTTCCATAAAGGACTGAAACTAGATGAGGATTATTGGATTAGTGTACAACGTTTCATTATAAAGACAGGTCTTGGATATATCGGAGAATCTTCTTAGGCTTCAGCACCAAATTATCTAAAAGCAGTTACAGCTGGTTTACAACATGCTACCACTTAGCAAGGGAATAAAGAATCTTTACAGGTAAAGCATGATCATCTCAATTCAAGAACACTAACAGGAATGTCTTTCAAAGAAACACCAATCAACAAGTAAATTCAAGTAGAAGATTTTATGATCGCAAAAATTTCTTCTTTAATGGACAATGTTTCTCATGTCACAATTTTGGTCATAAAGCCGTTCAATGTGTTGCATATAAAACCGTCATGACAAGAGAAGCAAGAAAGAAAAGGATTGATAGTGAAACAAAGAAGAATACTTATAACAAATTTTCTCCTCTTCAAAATGAAGTTGAATGTGCTTATTGAAATAACTTTGTCCATGAAGAATTTGAATGCGGGAGGAAAAGTTCAACCAAAAGAACATGTTCAAGTCTAAAGTATGGTAGAAAAAATAAGGAATTACAAAGGAAATTTTCAGTATACAAGCATTTGCAGAAGATGAATAAAACCAATGGTACATTGATATTGGATGCTCAAGACACATGACAGGTGACAAAAACAAACTTCTAGCATATATTGCTTTAGAAAAGGAAAAGAATGTTACCTTTGGAAATGATACTCCTACTGTCATTAAGGGAAAAGGGGCTGTTTTTCTAAAAGAAAAGGTGAAAGCTAATGAAGTTATGTATGTGGATGGATTAAAGAATAACCTATTAAGTGTAAGTCAAATGTGTGATCAAGGAACTGAAGTTGTATTTAGTTCAAAAGAATGTGTGGTACGTGATCTTGATAACAGGTAAAGAAATTATAAAAGGAAAAAGAACTCCAAACAACCTGTATATATTGAATAACCCCAAAGAACAATGTTGTTTGAGTAAATCTTCAGAAAATTGGATATGGCATAGAAGTTTGGGGCATCTGAGCTTCTCTCAAATCAACAAATCAAGTACACTTAAGGCTGTTCGTGATCTTCCCAATATTACTCTACCTGAAAATATCATATGCAAATCTTGCCAATTAGGCAAGCAAACCAGGGTACAATTTAATGCCAAGGAAGGATCATAAAGTAAGCCTCTTGAACTCATTCATACTGACATATGTGGACCTATGAGGAAAAGGTCACCATGAGGAGAAGAATACTATATCTTATTCATTGATGATTTCTCTAGAATGTGTTGGATTGGGATGCTTAAACACAAAGATGAAGCATTTGATAAATTTCAGATCTTCAAAGCACTAGTTGAGAATGAATTAGATCTAAAAATTAAGTGCCTCTCGTCAATGATCAAGGAGGAGAATATACATCGGGAGGAATTTTTGAATTTTGTGAACAACATGGCATAAAAGACAGTCATGATATTGCACTCCACAACAAATGGTGTTGCTTAAAAATGAATAGAAGGCCAACAAATAATAGAGCTATGCTTGATGATTCCGGAACACCTGACACATTTTGGGGAGAAGCAGCACATACAACAGTAAATATTCTTAACAAGGCACATGTTCGTGTAAATAGTGATAAAACTCCATATGAACTCTGGTATGGTAATCCTCCTACTATAAAGAATTTTATAATTTTTGGAAGCAAATGATTTATCAAAAATAATAATGAAAAACTTGGCAAGTTTGAACCCAGAGCAGATGAAGGAATATTTCTTGGTTACTCCTCTAGGATTAAAGCATATAAATGCTACAATAAAAGACTTCGGAAGATTGTTGAATGTATTGATGTTGTTATTGATGAGTCTCCTGCAGCTCCAAGTGTTTTTTTTTCACAACGACATTGGATAAGACAATAGAATAAATTATATTATATTTTATTATATATCAATAAGAGTCTCTTTATCATGCAAAATGGGATTGTTGTTGGTAAGCCCTTATATTTCAATTGAGACATTATGTTAATTACATTAAACAAAATTTCTGATTTTCACATACAATTATTTCAAAAAATACAACAGGTTGTTTTGATATCCAAATCGATCATAAATATTTGTTGAAACTATTGTCAATACTCAAGCTACTTCCATGACTTGGGTTATTTGGAGGAATGTTTTGTTGATTGCATCGATTGTTTTTGTCTTCTTGATCTTGATGTGCCATCTATAAACATAAATGTAATGCATGTATCTATATTAGTGAGAATAACGAAAACTTAAATAATTAGTATACATCAATGTAAATTGAATAGAAGTGTACCATAGCAAGAAGTGACGCATAAGTTGTGCACACAGTTTCAAAACCAAGTCTCATGTCTTGTTGCAACAAGTCTTCTACTGACGTAGTTCCATACTTTGTTTCCTGCATGTTTTAAACCTCAATTATAAACCCTATATTTAATATAAAGTATTTTTTGTTCTATTAATTATAAAATCAGAGAAGTAAAACAAAAAATATACTTACAAGTTCCACAATTAATTTTTTCATGTGCCAACATAAACTCACAACCCTTATTTAACCCACTGTTAATCAATTCTTCCGATGGATCTTATTTATATGTTAGGACATATTTGAAGACATTCAAGGATGGTTGTTGTAAAACAGCTTAAAATATACAAAAATGAAACCTTGAGTTGATATAAGGAAAGATTAAAAACTACTCACAAACTTTGAAATCAACCCTTTTCTTTCTTATCGTCCCATTTTATGTGCTAAATCAGTTCCATCTTGTTTTTTTTTTTTAAAAGAAAATACTTGAAAATTAATATTTAATGCTAAATCAATTTTTTATATGTACAAAGTCAATCATGACTACATACATTTGAAGCACATTTTTTTTTATATGGCTCCTCCTTTGATGCAATTATGTTCATTTCTTTGACCATCTCCTTATACATTTTCTTGGAAATTCCTACTCGCATGTTTTGCGTATCGACGCGTTGATCATTTCATATTTTCATAATCTTTCTGATAAAAGTAGTAGATTATTTTTATAATGATATATAAAAAACTAAATATAACAAAATTGATATTAATAAATGAATGGTTTGTAGTAATATATACATATGATTTTATAAAATCGTTTTATACATTTAAGAATATTACCTTTTGAATGATTATTTTTTGTTGTTGTATGTTTTTTCTATTGCAAGTCTGACATGTATCATTGACCATTGTTGTAGAAACGCTTCCTGTATTTTAGATATAATTTAGTTCTTATAATCACTGTATTGATTTTTGTATTGCAAATGAAATTTATGTCTATATGTTCATTCCATTAGATGCTCATAGTTTTGTAAATTTTTTCCCCTTTCATTAACCTCTAGCACCACTCTAGATGAGCTAAGAACCAATTCATCGTCATTTTCATGTTTTATAATTTTATTTTCTTAGAACGACATTGATGTTTTCCTTATTTGTTGCTCCCTATAGAACATTAAACATATATGAATTAATATATTGTTTGAAACATGTTATCTAATATTGTTAAGTATATTATTAATGAAAATTCAAAAAAAAATCATTGAATAGTATTGTTTCATTCACCTCATTCATCATTCTGAAATTTTTCTATAATGCTTTTACGCTTTTCTGCACTTAGATTAGAAATAATCTTATTGACTTTATTCATTTTGTGGCTATGCATGACACAAACCAACCAAAACATATTAGTTAAGCTTACATATAATTCAAACATATTAATTTTGTAAAAAATTTACAAAGAACTTACATTCTTTGCTTTTTTTATGTGCTATTATTGTGTCGACCAATATTTTTGTTACTTGAGACACTCTAAGACATTTTTTAATCAATATATAACCTGTACCATTCAATACATAAGCCACTAAATATAATTTTAAAATAAATCAAATAATTTTCAACCAAAAAAGGTCTTGTAATTGGTGTGTTTATCTAAATAAATGCATCAGTGCATTTAGAACATTAAACACACAGACCATTTAATATTTCAACACTGTCATGGAAAATTAATTTTAAATTATTACAGTGTGATTTTTAAGGATAAGCGCACTAAAATGATTTAACAATACTATTTGGAAAAGGCACATTGGTGTGTTGTACTACACGAGGCGCAATGATTAACATACTTGACGTAAGAGAGAGTGTTATAATATACCAGTGCATTGTATTACATAGGAATAACCAGCGTGTTATATTACATAGGGCGCACTATAGAACATATAGCCATTTAAAAAAAAAATGGAGAGGACTGACAAAGTTTGGATCTAATGCAATAATTGATTCCCATAATTAACATATCAAACATGCTATATATAGTTAGTAAACAAACCCATTAAATATAAAATTCCTAAATTGAAAAAACCTAACTATGAAGTGGTAGAGGAAGTTAAACCCTGAGGTGAAATTTTGCAGGAAGAAGCAAGGTTTTGGGATAAATATTGAATTTTTTTGTTTCTTGTTTCAATTTTAATTAAATTTAAAAATGAAAGAATATCATAAAAATTTTAGGAGTAAAATCTATAGCAATTTTTTCTATTATATAGGGTTTTTAATATTTAAATTTTTTTTTTTAATTGTGAATAGATCTAACAAATTGTAAAATATTTTAATAGTAAAATCTAAGATTTTTGTTATCCAAGGTTTTGACTGAATCACCATATCTTTCAACTTTTGATCTTTCAATGGATCTAAAATATTTTGCAGTTCTGCATTACTCCCAATATGTGTCTCTTGCAAATGATCTCTCTTTTAATTAAACCCTAACAGAAATTGTAAATATTTTTATTAGTAAAATAAATAATAATTTTTTTTTTTTTACAATGTAGATTATTTAGTGAATTTTAGTGAATCACCATACCTTTCAGCTTCTGACCTTTGAATAGTTCTGCTACTCCAAATTATTTTGTTGTTGCACAATGCTCCTATTATTCCTCTCTTGAAAATCACTCACTTTAAATTTTAGGTAAAATAATGAAATGGTGAATAATTTTTAACTATTTAAAAGACTTTATGTAATTAGATTTCAAAAAATTAATTTTCACTTGTTTTTTAATTTTAAAAACAAAAAAATCGGGTGTTTTTTTTTTCAATTTATCTGCACATTATTGCATTCAATAATCAAGCACACCAGTGTGATTATAAAAAAAGCCCACCGAAATTATTGAGGCGCCAAAATTTTTCAATGCACCGACATTATAATGTATTTATTCTTATTTTTTATTTATTTTTTTTGAAATCCTTTAACAATGCGATTAATTTTTTTAGTGCAATGATGCGGTTTCTATTTTAAAGAGTCAATGCTCTAATTGTTATAAGATGACCGAGTTGGTTGAATTAATTTTAATTTTTTTAAATTAGGAAATAGGTGCATACCGATGCTATTTTTTTTTCGAATAATTCATTTTTATACAAGAGCGTTGATATGATAACATATTTTGTTTGAGAATGCTGGAAACTAATGTGGGTATTATTTGAACACACTGTTTGGGTTTAAAAGCTATCTGAAATTTTAATTTCACATAAATGGAATATTAATCTCAACTTATCCTTTAGGATGCATCCAGATGAATTACATAACTTCATAGTATACATTTTCTGCTAAATTCGCCTTATTCTTGAAAAAATGTTTGAAAAGTATATTGAAATTCAAATTGTGGTTATATGGTTCTCGAGATTGAATTTACACAAATTTTTAATTATGATTTTTCTCAAACAAGGGGACAAAATGTCAATATTATCAAATGGCCAATTCTTCAAATTCTAAAACATTCCATATTGTTGGTCAAAGTCCTTCACGAAGTTCTCCCTTTCTATCTCCAGTAAGTTCAAATTTTATTTATATTTCGATTATTTAATTGTTTTTTTCATCCATGTCATTTTGAATAAAAATGTATCCAAATTTGGAGGAACATTATTCAGATAAAGTTTAGATGCAAAAAATATTCCTCCATTTCAATAATGTCGAAAGCTCTTATCAGGAGTAGCATATCGCAATTAATTGGTAGATGAAAATGGATAGCCTCTTCAACCTACCAATTGGAACATGAAATTTTCTAGCCGCAATCCTGGATCAATGACGGTAATAATTTTTTGGTATAATGTAATTTTAACAAACGAATTGCATTGATGTGCTTAGTAATATAATTAATACTGTACTAATGACATTCAATATTTTTTGAAATTAGGATTCTATTCATGATGAGTGACCAACCTACCATCTTCTAGAGCATCCAACTATAATGTCAACATGAGATAAGGTTTCATTAGGATCGAGAGTCAGAGGGGAAGCATAAAATGTTTAGTCAACCACCTATTCAATTCCCACCACGTCTAGATTCACCAATTAAGAATCACTACAACAATAGTAGTTCTTCATCACCAGATGTAAATGGAGGAAACATTGTTAGATGCATTCTAGAATGTTGAGCTACAGGATGATGCTGATATCACTGATACCTTATTCAAAATCGAGAAATATCCTTCCACCACCCCTCTCTTTGGAAATGGCGACAACTGAAATTATACTCATCTAGGGACAACGATGTTGTTGTAAAATGTAAAAGAAAATTTTGGCATGTAAAATGCATGTTTCTCAACAATATTGAGGTAATTTACCTGCATGATCGATCAAGTTCCTTATATGTTGTCATACAATAAAATTTAGAAATGGTCAATTTTATGAATGTTAAATATTGACATTGTACAATTATATTCCCCACCAACTGTAGGATATTCAAAGATAATATTCTTCTGAGTGATAATGTCTTGTTGGGTAGTTGTGAAGAGGTAAATTAGTTGTTGAAAATGTCGGGTGTTGATTACATATCATATCGTGCATGTCCAAACGATTTTATTATATATAGAGGATAATATGCAAACAAATAGATATGTTTGAAATGTGGCATGACAAGTACTGCAATTAAGAAAATAATGGGTAAATCACATGGCCCTCCTCATAAGATAATGGGGCACATGCCTATAATCACAGGGATTCAAAGACTCTTTCGTTGCAAATAATTAGCTATGTTGCAAGGATGACATGTCTCACACAAAATTGAGTCAGGAGTCATGTGAATCCAAATAGATTCAATAGCCATGAGGCATATAGAGGATTCATGGCATGGAAAATTCAATTATTAAGTACGAAGTCTATGACACAAAATAGCCATGGACAAAGTCAACCCATATTCCCTCGAAAACACCAACTATTATGTTTGGCCTATAGTAGTGACCAACAAAAATATCCCCATGTGTTTTTCCATGAAGAATGAACTTCTTATGTTAGTTATAATAGTCCCTGATAAAATACAAGTGAATAATATGGATTTGTACTTAAAACCATTGGTAGATGAATTTAAGGAATTATGGGAAGGGATACACGTGTAATTTTGAAAAATTTCTAACTAGGTTCGATCTTCATAAGTATGAAATGTATTCTTGTAAATTATAAAATCAAAAGAAATTATTATTATTGGAGCATGGGTTTAATGCTCAAGTTATTTTATTATATAGGTCAAGCACCCATTGAGTGCTTCTATGGTTTGAGATTAATTTTCATATATTTAATACCCTAATGGGCACATTGTATCTTGTGAAGAAAAAATATTTTTTTTTTTATAGTGTCGAAACTCCCTCCAAGATCAAGTCGACCTAGAAGCTATCAAGTCGTCGTAATTGAAGAGCCAAATTTATCCCTTGAAGTGGCCTATATAAAGAGAGGAAATCATCCTCCAAAGTATCACTCACTCATCTCTCATTCTATATGAAGAAGATAACGAAGAAGAGGTCGAAGGAATTTGAAGTGTTTTGGCTAGGTCTCTCTCTAACGTGCAAGTCGAAGCTAGGGTTTCTACGCAAGTGTTATATCTAGTTCAATAATGGAAGGAAGAGAGAAAATAAGTCAAGTGAAGGTAACTTAGGGTATATCTCTATATCTATGTGTCAAAGAAAGGAAAGCGATTGGAATAAGACACACTAAAGAAAAATATAAAAGTATTCTAGTTTGGCAGCAATAATTACAGTAGTTGTCGGGTAGACAAAAAAAAAAAGATCTGCAGTAGGAGGTAAAAGTTCTAGCAGAAATAAGTTGAGTTAGTGATTTATATTTAACTTGGAGGGTATCTTTCTGAGTCGCAAGGTCATGGTATTCGTTAATTGAAGGATCTTTAATAAGATAATGGATTTAAGGATTTTTCCCCTCGAGAGGAGGGGTTTCGGTCCTAGCTTGTAGCCTATATATTGTGTCAATTTTCTTATTTTTTTTTATAGTTGTTTGATGTATTTCACATTATAATAATAAGGAACAAATATACTAAGGAAAAATGAAACAAAAACAGTTATCAAGCTCAATAGAATTAACATATTCATTGCCCTATTGAATTCTCAACATGGTTTCAGAGCTAAGGTTAGCAAAGGGCATAATGAAGATCTCCTATACAATGAAGAAGTTCATCAAGAAATATTCCAAGATAGCAAGCCATCTCAAGGAAGGTATCAAGAAAGCATGGAATCTATTAATTTCTTCAAAGAAGGTATTAATCAAGTATGAAGGTATCCTCTCAGCTCTCTGGCACATTTCAAGATGAAGACATTTGGGTAATTGGTAGTGGCACATCAAGACACATGACTAAACATTAAAAACAATTGAAGACCCTATCAAAAGGAAAATCCACTTATTCAGTGGAACTTGGGTATAAAAATATATATCCCTTAAAGGGTATTGGATCTACCTCTATAAAGCTATAAAATGGAAGCAACATACACATCATCAACATTCTATTTGTTCCAAGTTTGAATAATAATTTACTTTCCATTTCAATATTAGAAGATAAGGGTGGTGATGTAGCTTTCCTTGATTGAAAGGTTGTGGTATGGAGTAAAGATTCAAGTATAGAAAAATCTCAATTCATTGGCATTCGAGAAGGAAGACTCCACAAACTGACATCTCCTATGGCCCAATCTCTAGTTCACATTGAAATTAGCCCGTGTGAAATCTGGCACAGAAGATTTGGTCACCTAAATTTTAAGATCCTTCCAATTATAAGTTCCATAGTAGATGGTACACCTGAACTAAAGGAATATTGTGAAGGATTATGTAAGGGATGTGCATTGGGTAAGAATACCAAGAGATCATTTGGAAGTAGTGCTTCATGGTCAAAATAAATCTTGGATCTCATTCACTCTGATGTATGTGGCCCTATGACTCCTAAATCACTTGTAGGTCATCTATATTATGTCACATATATAGATGATTATTGAAGAAATACCTAGGTTTACTTAATGAAAACCAAGGATGAAATATTTACAAAATTTCAAGAATTCAAAGCTGAAGTGGAGAACCTTACAAAAAGAAGAATCAAGATACTAAGATCTTATAATGGAGGAGAATTTACATCCAATGATATTATAGCATTTTGTAAGGAGTCTAGGATTAAGAGGAATCTCATAGTCCCATATTATCCTGAGAAAAATGGAGTTATAGAAGGGAAGAATAAATTCATTAAATAAAGTGTAAAAGCAATGTTACATGATCAATATCTACGTAATTTTATGTGGGGATAAGCCACGGAGACAATTGCTTACATTCATAATCAAAGTCCCCATAGATACTTAGACAAAAAAACCCTAGAGGAAGTGTTCAACGGAAATAATACATATGTAGTTCATCTCCAGATATTTGGGTGTCCTGTATATATCCATATACCAACGGACAAAAGAAATAAGTTGGATCCATTAGGCATGAAGGGAACCTTTGTTGTGTACATCAACTCATTAAAAAAACAATAAGATCTACATAAAAGAAGGAAATTACATAGAATTCATTTGTGATGTCATATTTTATGAAAGCATAGCATTCAAGAAATCAAAGGAACTTTTTGTACACTCTGATGATGAAGAATTTAGGGTATTTTAGGATGAAGTTGACAAGGGAGAAGAAGAACCACACCATGAAGAAGAAGGTTCTAGTGATCTTGTTAAACTTTTGGTCATACCTGCAACAAGAAAAAGAACTAATTGGTTGATATCTATGCTACTTCATGCAGAAGGTCATAGGGTAGTGAAAGGATCATTTAGAGAATGTGAGAAACCCAAGAAATATTCTGGGTATGTTGCATACATGAAAACATTAATATAAACAGAGCCATCCACTTTTGAAGAGGTTGTAAATCATCAGTAATGGAAAATTTTCATGAATGAAGAGTATCCATCTATAATGAATAATGGAGTCTGGGAGATTATACCTAGGACCAAAGACAAATATGTGGTAGCTTCCAAATGGATCTACAAGATCAAGCATGTGACAGATGGAAGTATAGATAAGTATAAGGCAAGATTCGTGGCTAGGGGTTTCTCTCAACTGGAAGACATCGAATGCAAAGAGGTGTTTTCTCCAACAAAAAGATATAACAATTTATTCATTAGTATCTCTAACAACTTTGATGGGATGTAACATTCACCAAATGGATGTCAAGAATTCTTTTCTGAATGGAACAATAAATGAAGAAGTCTATATAGAGAAACCGTTGGGATTAAAAGTTAAAGATAGGAAGGAATATGTTTGCAGATTGAAGAAAGCATTATATGGCCTCAAGCAAGCACCAAGGGCATGGTATGCTAGAATAGATGCATACCGACAAAGAATAGGCTTCACAAAATGTTTTGCTGATCTGAACCTTTATATCAAAGTCGTATATGAAGAACCTATAATCATTATTTTGTATGTAGATGTAATCATTCTTCTGTATGTAGATGATCCTATATGATAGGTGTAGAAGGTCGAATTGAAGAATGTAAGAAGAAACTAGAAGTAGATTTTGACATGACGGATCTTAGGATGATGCATTACTATTTGGGACTATAATTCTAGTAAGGACCCGACGAAGTTTATTTTCCTCAAGGAAAGTACATGATAAATATGTTGAAGAGGTTTGACATTATGCACTACAAACCTAAGACCCCTCTGATGATTAAAAATTTGAAGAGACTGAGGAGTTTTGAACCAAGCCCTGTGGATCCTTCCAAGTATAGACAACTTATTGGCTCACTGATGTACTTGGTGAATACTCGACCAAACATATGATTCGCAGTATATTTTCTCAATCAATTCGAAATGGAGATGAAGCATGATCATTGGATAGAAGAAAAACATATTTTGAGGTATTTACAAGCAACCATCCACTACTATTTGAAGTATGATATAAGGAATGATGTCCAATTGATTATATATACAAATTACAAATGGGGAGGAAATGAGCAAGATGGAAGGATCACTATAGAAGGATGTTTTAGTTTGGGATCCTCCATGGTCTCATGGATGAGAAAAAATAAAGACACAATTTCTTTCAGTAGTGTTGAGAGTGAATATGTTGCATCCTGTGAAGTAAGCAGAGAAGCAATATGGTTAAGGAAACTACTATCCGACCTGTTTAAATGACCAATGAACCCTACACTGATACTTTGTGATAAAACCAATTGTATAGGTTTTCTGAATATCCGATGTTTCATGGAAAGAAAAAGCATATAAACAAACAGTATCACTATATTCGAGAGCTAGTACAAAATGGTGTGCTATAACTATAGTATATCTCTGTTGATGAGAAGGTAGTTTATATATTGAAAAAGTCACTTCCGAACAAGAAGCTAGTGTACTTGAGAGACAAGCTTGGTTTGGTTGAAGTGTCCTCCCTTATTAAGAGGGAGATATAGACACTAGATTCTTGTCTTCACTTGGGAAGAAAGAATGCAGGATTGGGTAACCATATGGCATTCGATATTCTTTGAGAATGTGGTTGGGAATTCAACACAAGAGTAGTCATGGACCAATATTCTTTCAGGAATAGCTATCCAAGATAAGAATAGTCTAAAGATGGCCATACTCAGTGAACACCAGGGTGGAGTATGTACCTTGAGAGATAATGATGATGGTGTCTATAAATAATTGGTATCACCAACATTGTGATATGAACTTGTGGATATATAGAGTTGTTAGGTAAGGCCTTGCTATGTCACAATGCTAGTTAGTATGATTCTAGAGAGATGTGTTACCAATCTAACTCTTTTTTATGAGATATCCTCAGGTTTAGAATTACCATGTACCTCTTATGAATACCTCCCTAGTTAAGAGGGATTGTTGGAAAATGTGTAACTAGGTTTGGTCTTCATAAGTATGAAATGCATTCTTGTAAATTATAAAATGAAAATAAATTATTATTATTGGAGCATGGGTTTCATTCCCAAGTTATTTTATTTTATAGGTAAAGAAACCTTTGAGTGCTTATAGGGATTGAGATTCAGTGTCATAAATTGAATACCCCAATTAGCACATTGTATCTTGTAAAGAAAAAATATTTTTGTCTTTAAAGTGTCGAAATTCCCTCCAATATCAAGTCAGTCTAAGTGAAGAGCCACATATATCCCTTGAAGAGGCCTATATAAAGAGAAGAACTAGTCCTACAAAGGATCACTCACTCATCTCGCATTCTATACGTAGAAGAGAATGAATAAGAGTTCAAAGGAAGTTGAAGTGTTTTGGATAGTTCTCTCTCCCACGTGCAAGTCAAATATAGGGTTTTTGCACAAGGGTTATATCTGGTTCGATATTGGAAGCAAAGAGAAAATAAGTCAAGAAAATGTAACTTAGTGTATCACTCTAGCCCTATGTATCAAGGAAATACAAGAGAATGGAAGAAGAGGCTCTAAATAAGAAGATCAAAGTCTGCCAGTGTGGCTGTATCAGTTACCAGGAAGAAAAAAAAAATTGGATCTGCAATAGGAGGTTGACGTTATAGCAGTAAGAATCCAAGTTAGTGGTTGATCTTGATCTTGGATGGTATTTTTATGAGTCATAAGGTCATAGTATTCTTCAATTGAAGGATCTATAAGAAGAGAATACATTTAAGGGTTTTCCCTCTCAAGAGGAGGGCTTTCGGCCCTAGCTTGCAACCTATATACTGTGTAACTATTCCTATTTTTGTGATAGTTCTTTGATGTATTTCACATTATAATAATAAGTAAAAAACATAATAAGGAAAAATGAAACACAAACAATTATCAATTTAAAGAGAATTAACATATGCATTTCCCTATTGAATTATTAACATGTAAGATGTATCAAGAATGTTATGCAGAGTCTACAACTGTGGACAGAAGTATCTTCCCTAGACTTGATGGCCTAGTCTAGAAAAACAGAAAGACAAAGAAGCTAATGTTTTCGGTAAGTAAATAGCCAATGGGGTGAAGCCTCCCTGGAATCTATCTTATGTTTCGCTCCTCTCTTGGCTTGTATGATCCAATTCTAGCTCTGATCATTATAATTAGAACCTGCAAAATCAAACAACACAAGCCAAAGATCTACGACATCTATGTAGCATCATCTAATCATCCTATTCAATGGATCAACATGGCATTGAAATACATGAAATCATAACGTCACATATAGGAAAACAATGAAATATTTGCATTAATAGAAATGGAGAGAATTACAACCAAATATAGGAGTTGATCTTCTAGAAGGGCTTCTCGAAGTTTAATTGTTATTCCTTGCCACAAAGTGTACCTCTATGTCACCCCAATGCATGGAATAATGACTCTCACAACAATAGCATGAGGGTAGAATCTATCTCTAAAAGCCAACCCCTAGCTTGTGGATGGCCACAAATATATAGAAGAGTATGGTAAGTTAATTATTTTTATCCATTTACCAATATAGGATTGAGATCCACTCTTGATGGGAGGATGAGATCAAGGGATAAGGGGTGAAATCTCCAATGTACGATAGGATAGGATTCGAGACTTTCATCTAAGATAAATAGTTATAACAACTCCTAGAAGCTTCTGGAAGAGGAATCTTAGGGATTCTTTTTATTTTTCCTGAATTTCTAGAATAAACGGACCCCCAGCAAGGGGAAACCTGCTGGTGATCAACGCAGGTCCAAAGAGGACCATCCTACTCGTGAACGTTGGCTTCTGAAAAGCCAGGGTGCGTTGGGCCTAAAAATCACTAAAATGGAGTAGTTTTAGGCATAAAATTAGGTATTTGAGAGAGTCATTCTTAGGGCTTTATGTAGGGAGAATGAAAAAGTGTTCAAAGGATGTGAATGATACTTTTTGAAGGCCTATTGACTAGATGTGACAAAATGGCCTATAAAATATTGCCCCCTAAAGCACAAAGTCATAAATGATAATTGATGACTAAAGTGCTTTACCTTGTGATAAATCATAATCAATAAAAACCAATGAGATCATATTTTGTTACAATAAATTTAAATCATGGCATCTTTTCTGAGGGAGGCATACCCATACTTAGCACATAAGATAACACTACATGTACAATGATGAAAAAGACACGTCCACTGATGAAAATGGTGGAACCATGACTGGATGATTGTCTGTATGATCATAGCCATCATACTTGTATTAATCCTAAAATCATAGCCCGGATGGATAAAAATAGATACAGGATCTTCTATCTCATTTAGACGATCATCTAGTGTGTTATATATAATTCTAATCTATGAATAAACTAGACCTCCCTGAGTGTGGTGTTCCTTCACTTGGAACAACAGAAGAAAGAAAAATATTATTTTTTCTAAGAGAAATAGATAAATAGAAAGGAAATGGACCATTATGGGAATTTTGAGGTCTAAAATGGGCCTCCTAAGGAAATTATAAAATAATAGTGGAAATAATAAAATAAGATTTGATTACATCATCAAATTTTAGAAGGAAAAAAGAAAAAAACTACTTTTTCAACTCATATTTTCAACTTATCTCCCAAAGTGTTTACTCAAATTTCGAGCGGGAGTACTCGTTGGATGCAGAATTTAATTCCTCATCCAAGGAGTACCCATGTATCATACTTTCGATGGGTCCTACTACACGAAAAATGAGAAAACATGAAAAATGTTATTTGAATCACGTTTTTATTTTTAATTTTTATGTATTTCTCATTTTTTGTGTAGTAGGGTCCATCGAAAGTATGCAACATGGATACTCCTTGGATGAGGAATTAAATTTTTCATCCAATGAGTACTCCCACTAAAAATCTGAGTAAAACATTTTGGAGATAAGTTGAAAATACGATTTGAAAAGGTAGTTTTATTATTTTACTATTTTTAATCTTTTTACCCTTTTACTTAAAAAATGGTGAATCATCCCCCATGGTTGACATCATCATCTTGAATCATATTGGTTGCTAAAAAGTTTATTTTTGTTGTACATTTTTCTTAGGAGGCCCATTTTAGACCTCAAAATTCCCCTAATGCTACTTGTGATCCTTTGCTCTCGTTCATCTTTTTTTTTTGGTCGTCGCTCTCAATCCAACTAAACCCACTAGATCGATATTTGCAATCAAAGACAGAAGATATCAAACGACATAAAAATATACAATATCTATCTATCTTAACCAAATCAAACTGATTATATCTGAGAATACATTCACAAGATATAAGTTTATAAATGAGAGAAAGAACATATATCTTTACTAAGAAAGTAGGAGGAGAAGATTACAATCAATAGATCGATTCATTGTCAACCTCCTCCAACCTCATTCTGTCCTCATCACACCAAGCATCATCTTAGTAGAATAATAGTACTCCAGCTCTCATCAATTGAGAATCCAATAACATAACACTACACAAAATTCTTCCTCCCAAGCACTTAGATGAGTGCTCAATATATAGGGAAATTGTAGGTTGTTTCTCAATAAATGGAATTGAATGGATTTCTAATTATAGATGATACATGTTTCCAGGTTCAATGGTGATGAAAGAACACATGTATTCAAAGTATGAAACCTATGAGATCATCTAGAAGGTACTGGACATGTGGATATTTCCGTAACAATGATGATTTCACTCTCAGGAGACCAGTGCACCCTTAAGTGTTGGGAAGTTCTTTGCAGAGCCCCTTGCATGGAGATAAGTTCTTTGCAATGCACTTAGGCCCATTCAGAGGAGCATTGATGAGTCAATGGGTCATTTCAATTATACTTCAAACATCAGAATTCTCATGAATTAAATCCATCAATTGAATGAATTCTCTTATGGCATGTAGCAATTGAATTAGGGGATGATAGACCCTGTTAATATTTAATTACGGGATGATAGACCTTGTTCATACTAGTCTTGGGGGATGATTCCCAAATTGACCTGTAAAAGCTCCCTCCTAAAGCATGAATTCAAAATAATGATAATATTTGGATGAGATTCTTTATGATGTGATGAATAGGATCTGAAGCAGACGATGACCTGCATCAATTTTTAATACATAACATCATGATATCTTGTACATATTGGACATGAATTGAGGAGGGAGGAATACCCATGCTCAACACATACACTATCATAACATGTTCATAAATCATAAAGTTGTCTACATATATGCAAATGCCTATAGATATAGGCCCATGATCGGATGACCATCTGTATCTAAAGCCATCGTATGGATGATGTAGTACAATTCCTGAAATCGTATCCTGAATGGATGAAACTAGATCCGGGGTATTCTATCTCATTCACTCGATTGTTCAAAGTACAAGTCTAACCATGCGAATATGTGATCTGAAGTCGAACATGGGAAGACATCGTCTAATTACCAGCCAATGATGTAAGTTGTTAACAAATGCGAGAGAAACCACCGTTGATGTTAATGGATCTCAAGGTATTGCAGTACAATTTTCAAGGTGTGAATAGATGATCTTATGTCGAATGCCAAACAAAATATTTTGGTCGAAGGTCTGATGATGTTAACCTGTTGTCAGAAATGAGAAACCTGCTATTGATGTAAGAAAGCTCCAAGGAATTGGAAAGATGTTTCTAAGTCAACTTCCTGGATGATGAGCTAATGTCAAAAAGAAGAAAATTTATCACGAAATAGGAGTAATGATTTTGGAGACAAAATGTGACTTGATGTAGCAATGTTCAGGGACAGTGGTCATGAAAATTAAGGTTTATGAGTATTGCAGAAGATGAGGAATTACTGGATGACTTCTCTTGAACATATCAGCAACACTCAAATGAGTTGGCAGCATTGACCCAAACCGAAGTGATGGATGGTATGATAGACAATAGGTATGATATACCATGAAGAATATTACCCAACCCAAAATTCACGGAGATGAAGTGAAAGTGTCATGTTCAAGAGCGACCTGCTACCATAAAGTGTTATGTTCTTTTTCCAAATTTTCCCAGTCGTTGTTGACCAGTACCTCTTTATTTTTGAACAATCTTGAGGAGGGTAACATATGCTTGATCTGTAATTCAACCCTTCGGGTGAATCCATCGCTATTTAATGATTTAGCAAGTCTAACGATAATGAAACTCAATCTTTCCATGATCAGACAAGTCCATCAATATTTTATGTTTTAACGAGTCTAACGATAGTGAAAACCTGGTCCTTTTTCATATTTAGAGAGTTTTAGAAAGGGACGAAAAGAAAACTCCATAAGTCCTTTTTCGTACATTTGTTGCTTAGGTCCGAAAATTGTAAAATGATACCTGATAAAACCTCTTAGTCATGTTCTACTAAGTTGTTCCTTTATCATAAATAATATATCTTAGTCAGAAAAGGGTTAAGCTTATACTGATTAGATTTCGTTTCATTTACTTTTACGAGCTCAAAAAGAAAAGTGCTCAACAATATTTTCGCATTATCGGAGTCTGAAAAGAGCTAAAAGAAGACTCCAGGGGGGTTCCTTTTTCTATTTTTAACAGAGCTCGAAAAAGAGATAAAAGTATGCTTTGTGGTTAAATCATTTTTGAATATTTGTGCACTTCAAAATCACTGTATCAACTGTAAACTTGTTCAGAGAACCATCAAAGGGATTAAAAATACATGTTTCATAGTAAAAATGAATAAAAAACTATAGTCACATCATTAAATATGAATAAAATAATAAAAATGACTACGAAAAAGAATTTTTTACCATTCCGTAGTTACCATTTGAAATTTAGGAGCTCTGAACTTGTTTTTCCCTCGAAATTCAGTAGTTGATTGCGATAGTTTCAATGGACAATTTCTCGCATCGTTTGATCCAGGTTGGAGATCTGAACCTTCTCTTTCTTTTAGTATCATTTTTTTTTCATTGCATGGTAAATTTTTATATTTTTTAGACCCTTAGGGTAAATATACAACACTCTGAGGGCAACGTACCCTTGAATGTTGAAAGGTGTGTTGCAGAGCACTGGAATTGAAGTCCAAATGCTTTGTAACACTCTTTCCATTGAGAAGGGGTGCATTGGGCACATTTCCTAAATTTGTTTCTTATTGTGTGCTCAAAAACTTCCTAATTTTTTGCATGAAATGGATCCTGATGAAGCTTATGGTTGGCTTTTAGGTATTGATTGAATCAAATTGACCATTACATTGCAAGAGAGAGAACATGAAGAACAATAAATGATTTCCCTAAATGATCTGGGTACTGTAATAGCCCTTAGGAATTGTGGGTTGCTTAAATACTTCAAATTATTAGGGATGAGATAGCATCTGGAACTATTGGAGTTCCTAGTTTGTTCATGGGATCCAATATTGCAGGCTTTTCACATTGGGGACAAAGTGCTACCAATATTGGTTGCGGATGTTTACTTTCTTACTCTATTATTGAGACGTGGTTCTCTTATTTATCTTTTAGGATATTCTCTTGGAGGAAAGACAGTGAAGGATTACATACATTAGTATTGTCATCCAGCTACTGAACCAAGTAAACATGGAAAGATAAACATTCGCGATCTGCATGATTTTCCTTTGAGAGCTATCCTTTTTACAATTGAAAAACTTGTTGGTTCCATGAAACTACATGTTGCAAACAGATCATACATGTAGTATGATCTTGAGTGTCTATAACCGACAGTGTTCAACTAGGCTGAAGCAGTACCCTTTTAGATGAAATAACAACTAACTAAAGCAAAGGGTGGCAGGAATAATAATTTTAGTTATAGCTCGATCTTGATTTCCTTTATTTTAGAGCGATTTCAAGTGATGCATGTTATAGGTCAATTTGGGCATCATCCCCCATGACCTGGTAAAACTGGACATCATCCCCAAGACCAATTAAATAGGGTCTATCATCCCCTTATATTTCAGTTGTTATATGCCCTAAGAGAAGAATAATTCATTCATGGCTTCTATTGTGATATTTCCAATGTTTGAAGTATATGTTATATCACGTATTGACTCACCAGCGCAGCCTCTAAAGGGCCTAACTGTGTTGCAGTGCCAAATCCTCCATTCATGGGTGCACTGCAGTGCACTTCCTGTCATTCAAGACTGTGTTGGTCACCTAGAAGCGGAATTCTCATCGTTCTGGGAATCTCCACATGGCCAGTGCCTTCTAGAAGATTCCATATGTGTCAAACTTTGAATACAAGTGTCCATCTAACACCTATGAGCTTGGGAACATGCCTTGCCTATTATTAGAAAGTCATTCATTGAGAAACTACCATCAGTTTCCTTATAAACTGAGCATTCATTCTAGTGCTAAGGGAAGGAAGAAATTTGGTAAAGTTATGTTGTTGGATTCTAATTTGAGAGAGTAAAAGAACTGATATGTTGTTGGTATGATGTTGGATGTGATGAGGATGGAATGAAGATGGAGTTGGTTGGCAACAAATCGATCCACTAGTTGTAACCTCCCACTTCTACTCCTTAATAAAGATTGTTGTTCATTTTCCCATACAGATGTCTCTATTTCTTGTGCAATGGATTCTTGAATGAAACATGTATTTCATATCTAATCAATTTGATTGAGTAAGATAAGTAGATATATGTATATTGCATGCTGTTTTTTTTTCTCTATTTGTGTTTACATGAATCTCTCTAGCGATTTCAGTTGGATTGAGAATGATGACAACAACAACAAAAGGAGAAGGAGAAGTGATTCAATCACAAGTAGGCTTTTTCACAATTTTGTATATCTACTTGTTTTAGAGAAAGTGATAGTAATTATTTCCTCTACTATTCTAAGTGACTAGTACCACACTTAGGGAATTTAGTTTATCTATAGATCACAATTCTACATAACAATGCAGCCACAATATGTGACACTAAGCATATATGGTCCTAGAGATCCTCAGATGTAGGGATGGGTTGAATTGATGGCTAGACATGTTGGTCAATCGACCATCATATTCTCTATTGCATTCTTTGTCTGGTTTAGAGGATATATTATCGCCATAGAGGAGTATCCATACGCAGGAGTAGATTTATGTGGAGATCTAGATTTTATTTGACTAGATGGTGCTTAATGGGGTGCAATAGGTAAAACAAATTTGAACATGATTTTTGATCTTAAGGTTTCTACATGTTTTTGTATTTTTGATGTTTTACAACACTAATCTAAATTTGTTATGTACACATATGTGGGTTGCGTTCGACCAGTGGTTTTTGTTCGACCATAGCAGGCAGCAGATGAACCAATAGAGAGGACTATTAGGAGAGAAGTCCTTCGAGATTTATATTTGACCGAGACTTTTTTTCATTTGCAGCAGCACATTGAGGGATTGACTCTTGGGATACCGGATGTCCGGATCTAGGAGTTACCTATGAGGCTGTAGTGCCATACTAATATTGTTGTTCCTGATTTTTGGATGAGGTTATTGTGCAGGATAGCTAGAGCAGTTTCTTTTTATCATGAGCATCACTAGTTTTACTTTTCACATTTTTTGTATACATTTTGAGGTTAAATGACCAATGTGTACTGGGCACAATTTTTGAAAAAACCTAAACTATATATCTATTTCCTTTCATTGTATTCCTATTTTTAATGTGCAATCCTATTCAGTTATGTGATTTGAATTGAGAATGTGTCTTTACAAGTGTTGCAAATGTTATTTTAAAACACAATTCTCTAAGGAACCAGTTAATTTGTTCAAATATCTAGAAATGTGTTGATATTGAATGCAATAAAAATGTGTTAGGTACCTATATTACTAGTATAGTCCCTTATTATTGCTAGTGTTACCCCCTTATTGTTATAGTTATACCTATGTAACCCCAATATTGTTATTATTGCACCCTTACATTATTATAGTTAGGTCAGCTATGATTATATTGTGATCCCATGGACTCCTATATATAGAAGGAGGTTTTGGTCATTTGTATCATCCAATAATTGTTCATTTATGTAATGTAAAGGAGGTTTCCCCCTTGAAGTGGCTTATTTATAAGGCGTTGATCTCTCTTTTCTTCTATTTTTGCTGTTGGTTTCATAACATTTGGTATCAGAGCTTTGGATTCTAGGGTTTCGCTGCTCCAAATAGGTCATCGTGGAATTTTGGCTATAATGTTTTCTCTACGGAGGTTTAGAAGCTGAAATTTTTACAGAGAGAAGCCAAAATCCTAAGGAATGTCGTGTAAAAATTTCAAATCTTGGTTTTCAATATTTTCATAGATATGATATGTGGAAGTTAGCGTTTTTTCAGGCTCATGAATTTCACCTAAAACAGGTCATCGTGGAATTTGTGATATAACATTTTTTCTACGAAAGTTTAGAAGCTGAAATTTTTACATAGCGAAGAAGAAATCCTAAGAAAATTCCTGTGAAAATTTCAGATCTTGGTTCGCAATATTTGTAGAGATATGATCTGTGGAAATTACGGATTTTTCAGGCTCTTGAATTTCATCTCAAAGAGGTGACCGTGGGAAAATCGTCATAAGTCTCTCTCTGAGCATAAAATTGTCATTCTGTAAAAAGTGGCTATAATCAAACGAAATTTAGTTTTCTTTGCATCAATTATAAAGCCGAAGGAGTAAATAGTGACACGTGGCACGTCGTACAAGTTCACTCTACTGAACCAATCCATAATTAGGTCATTATGGGATAATGGACATAACTTTACCTTGAAGAATCCAAATTAGGTCAGACTTTTGGCATTAGAAAGAAGATTCAGAGGGATACTGTAGGGTTGAATTTCAGATATTGAATATCCGAAATCACAGAGATAATTTAGTTTCAATATTGAGCTCCTCAAAAGTAAGAAAAAGGTGTGTATTTTTTTTTTAATTGCATAACTCTTGTGTCAAAAATCAGTTTGAAGTGATTCTAAGGGCATATTGAAGAATATATATTAGTATTTGGTTCTAAAATGCCACCTAAAAATAATTCAACACCCATTAAACCTTCAGAAGGCTCTACTATGACTCATGAAGAGGAAGAAGTGCAACATGACATATCAAAATTACAAGAGCAAGTGCACCAAATTTCACTCTCGCAAAGAGCAACAAAAAATGAAATGTAAGTTTTGAAGAAAGGCGTGGAAGTTAAGATGGATGGTTTGAAGAAGGGCATGGAAGCTAATATCGATGGCATGGAAGCTAGCATGGAAGCTAAGATGGATGACATGGAAGAAAAAATGAAAGACAACATGGAAAACATGAAGAATGATCTAAAATCAGACATGGAAGTTTTGACAAAGTTTATACAAGAAATGTTTCCTAATGGAAAAAAGATAACAGAGGAAACTCACGATGAGAAAAAAATAAATGTTAATCATGATTTCATAAACTATAATGTTGGATGGAAGAACCACCATATTCCAAATATGGATATGAGGAAGCCTGATGACAAGGATCCCATAACATGGATACTACAGATGGAGCAATATTTTGATCTCAATAATGTGAAAAGCACACAAAAGGTACACATTGCAACTTTACATTAGAACAAAATACATTTGTATGGTATCGATGGCTTTTCTCCTATAAAAAAATTGTCACTTGGTCAATATTTACGGAGGAAATGATAACACATTATGAGGATACAAAGAGAAACACCTTCTTTAGCCAATTGATAAATCTCAAAGAAAAGGGTTCAGTGGGGGAGCATATTGAGGACTTCCAAAAATTGAATATAAGGGTAACTGATATTACAGAGGAACATAGGATTAATTTATTCATAGGGACTTTAAAGGATAACATCCAACACGAAGTTCGCATTTGGGAACCTGATTCATTAGAGAAGGAATTCAGGTTGGCAATAAAAATTGAATGCAAAATAATGGCGACAAGGAATCCTATCACTCACATCTATAAAGATGGAAGTGTTGCTACTCCTAGACTTCCACAACATACAAGGTTGACACCACAACAACTAGAAGAAAAAATAGAAAAATGGCTTTGTTACAGTTGAGATAGCAAATACACTAAAGGTCATAAGTGTGCTGAGAAGAAATTATTTTACATATAATTTGAAGAGGAGGAAAAAAATGAACAATAAGCTTCAAAAGAAGAGGATTTACACCGGGAACCAACCCTAGAAGAAGAATAAATGAGTCTGAACATATTTTTTAATGCATTGGAAGGAATTACCACTCCTCAAACTCTCAATATAGAAGGACATAACAAGAAGAAAAAGGTAATAGTGTTGATTGATTTAGGTAGTACCCATAATTTTATCCATTGTAAGGTAGCCAAGGAACTGAATTGTTTCCTATACCAAGCACCAAAATGTCATGTGATGGTTGAAAATGGAGGAACTATAAATTGCTTTGGAAAATTCCACAATATCAAGCTAACCATGGGGGAATATGTATTGAATATTCCAATGATTTCCATTCCAATGGGAGGTGTTGATGTTGTACTAGGAGTACAATGGTTACAATCTTTGGGGACGGTAGCTTTTAATTTTCAAGAAATTTTCTTGAATGTTTTTTCTAAAGGAAAGGAAATCGAATTATGGGGTATCACAGGGAAGCCAGGAAATATAATAAGCTCTAATGTCATGACAAAGCTTCTGAAGAAATAACAACGGGGCCTAATTTTACAATTATGCTCGCTAGAATTTCCAACATCAAAATCATCTATTTCTCCAGATATCCAAAATGTCTTGGACAATCATTCCAAGGTGTTTGAAACTCCAAAGGACTCCCACCTATTCATGATCATGATCATGCTATTCATTTGATTCTAGGAAGTTCTCCTCCAAACATCAGGCCTTACAGATATCCTTATGTCCAAAAGAGATAAATTGAACGTATGATTGCAGATATGTTAGAGGTTGTTATAATTCAATCTAGTCAAATTTATTTCTCTGATCTAGTAGTATTGGTGCACAAGAACGATGGATCATGGCGCATGTGTTCATATTATATGGAGCTTAATAAGCTCACTATTAAATATAAATTTCCCATTCCTGTGATTGATGAATTATTGGATGAATTACATGGAGCAATATATTTTACCAAGTTGGATCTTTGTTTAGGATATCATCAAATTAGAATGAATATGTAAGATATTCTGAAAACAACATTTTGAACTCATGAGGGTCATTATTAATTTTTGTTCATGCCTTTTGGCCTTACCAATGCACCTTCTACATTTCAAGGTTTGATGAATTCCATTTTCAAACCCTACCTTATAAAATTTGTGCTAGTATTTTTTGATGACATACTAATCTACATCAGGTCTTGGAAGGATCATGTTCAACATGTTGACAGGGTGCTCAAACTATCGGAGGAGAAAAAATTATATGAAAAAACATCCAAATGTTTCTTTGGAGTAAAAGAGGTGGAATATTTGGGTCATATTGTATCTCATGAGGGTGTTAAGGTAGACCCTAACAAAATTAAAGCCATTAATGAATGGAAAGTCCCCACAACCATAAAGCAGTTGCGAGGATTTCTTGGGTTAACAGGGTATTTTTGCAAGTCTGTTAAGAATTATGGGAGAATAGCAGCACCTCTAATGGAATTATTGAAGAAATATGCATTTTCATGGACTCCTAAAGAAACTAAGGCCTTTGAACATCTTAAAGAGGCAGTGTGCCTAGCACCCACCTTAGGTACGCCTGACTTCACAAAAACCTTTATTGTGGAATGTGATGCCTTAGGAAATATAATTGGTGCTATTTTAATGCAGGAAGGAAGACCCATTTCTTTTGAAAGTTGTCCAATAAAAGGAAATTATTTATAGAAATATATTTATGAGAAGGAAATGTTGGCAATACTACATGCACTAAAGAAATGGCAACCTTACCTAATGAGAAGACACTTCAAGATAAAAACTGATCATGATAGTCTTAAACACTTTTTGGAACAAATACTATCCTAAGAAGAGTAGCAAAAATGAGTCACAAAGATGATGGGTTATGAATTTGAAATCATCTACAAAAAAGGGAAGCTAAATGTTGTTGCAGATGCACTCGCAAGAAAGGATGAAGAGGTGGAAGCATTGCTTTGTGCCATTTCTATTATCCAACTAGATTGGATAACTGAAGCAAGGGGTGAATGAAATAAGGATGAAGAAGTGTGGACACTCATTCAAAGGTTGCAGCAAGATCCTAGTACATCTGATACATTTAGTTGGAAAAATGATTCCTTATGGTACAAATATCACTTATATATTTGCAATAATTCCCAACTAAAACAAAAGATTCTTTTGGAATTGCACACTTCTCCTTTAGGAGGGCACTTAGGATTTTTGAAAACTTACCACAACGTGAAGAAATATTTTTTTTGGGATGGCCTTAAATCTGATATTCAAAATTTTGTGGCGGAATGTTTGGTTTTCTAGAAAAATAAAGTTGAGACAATTAAGACCCCGGGTCTTCTACAAACTTTATCTGTTCCAAGTCAACGTTGGGAGGAGATTTCAATGGATTTTATCATAGGTTTACCTAAGTCCGAAGGAAAGAGTGTCATCATGGTGGTAGTTGATAGACTTACCAGGTATGCACACTTTTGTGCATTATCTCATCCATTTAAAGAAATTACAATTGCTACTGCATTTATGGAAACAATTCAAAAGCTACATGGAAACCCAAATATTATTGTAAGTGACAGAGATCCCATTTTTACTGAAGATTTTTGGATGGAATTATTTTCTTGTTTGGGTACTAAACTAGCTCATAGCTCATCTTATCATCCTCAATCCGATGGTCAAACAAAGATAGTGAATAAATGTTTGGAAGGATATCTTCGTTGTTTTGTATCTAATAAGCAAACACAATGAGTCAAGTGGTTACCTCTCGTTGAATGGTGGTATAACACTTCTTTCCATACTACAACAAAAATTACCCCATTTATGGCACTTTATGGAGATCGCCCACCATCCATCACATCTTCTTTAAGAGAAAATTCTAGGGTTCAAGCAATGGAAGATTACATCGAGCATCAACAAGAAGTTCTCGAACTCTTAAAGGATAACCTAAATTTGGCACAAAATTGAATGAAACAACAGGTGTATCAACATCACAGTGAGAAAAATTTTGATGTAGGAGACTGGGTGTTTTTACAGCTACAACCATACAAGAAAATGTCCCTGAAGCAACCTAAGAAGGATGATAAATTATCACCGAAGTACTATGGTCCTTACAAGGTGTTGCAAAATACTGGTACTATGGCATACAGATTGGAGCTTCCTGCTTCTTCATGAGTGCATCCATTTTTCAATGTTTCATGCTTAAAGAAGGTTATAGGGAGACAAAATTCTAGTTCAAACAATATTCCCCAAACATGATGAGGAAGGAAAAATCATATCGGAACCTGAAGCATTCACAGAAAAAATAACTCGATAGCTACGAAATCGATCAATTTCAGAGTATCTCATCAATTGGAATAACTTACCTACTGAATATTCTACATGGGAGGATGACAATTTCATATGGAAGCATCCGGAGCTACTCAAGCGTTGAGGACAACACTTTTTTGAAGGAGAGGGGCATGTTAGGTCCCTATATTACTAGCATAGTCCCTTATTGTTGCTAGTGTAACCCCCTTATTGTTATTGTTGTACCCCTGTAACCCCAATATTTTTATTATTGTGCCATTACATTATTATTGTTAGGTTGGCTAGGATTATATTGTGATCCCATGGACTCCTATATATAGAAGGAGGTCTTGGTCATTTTTATCATCCAAGAATTGTTCATTTATGTAATGTAAAGAAGGTTTCCCCCTCGAAGTGGCTTATTTATAAGGCGTTGATCTCTCTTTTCTTCTATTTTTGCTGTTGGTTTCACAACAAAATGTCTTTCCAAAAGTCGAACTTTAAGGAGAAAACGATGAATTTCTAGATTTTGGAAGGTATAGACGCTAGTAAGTTTCATTACAACAAGTTGTGAGTCTAACCTAATGATGATGCAATTAATGCCAAATGACATGGCATCAAAGAGAAATTTGATCAATGCGTTATACTCAACAATATTGTTTGTTGATCGACCGATAAAATTCCCTTGAAAACTCACTAACTCACCACCTGGAGCGAAAATGGCCCATGTTGTAGAGGACAGGTTATGCATACTACGACTAACACCATCAGCATACCTAATGAATGGTTCCAAAGATTTAGTCATTTGCGATGAAATGTAAAGTGGATTTTAACTTCAATAAAACTCTAAAGAACAAACTAAGACAATTAATTCAAATCAAATCATATACAACATATGATACAAAAGTTTACTACGCTCAATTAAGCATATTAACGTTTAAGATACAATCCATTTTGAGGTTGTGCCAATGTAATTCCATCATAATCAACTAACTCGTAGGCGCCCTTAGCCAAAACTCTTTTGACAATGTAAGGGCCATGCCATAATGGCTCAATTTTTCTGGTTCCTATCAAATCAACTTCCTGGTCATAAAGCAAGACCAAGTCTCCCTCTGAGAAGATGCAAGGCTTGACATTGTGGTCATATTGTGTCTTGATTCGTCTCTTATGTGCTTCGTTGGCCAATGTGGCTTCACGACGTGTTTCATCTAGATGGATGAAGTTAAAAATACGCACTTCTTCATTAGAGGCATCAGGTAACAAGTTAATAGCAAGTTTCAATGATATAATTCACATTGGATTGGTAAGATAGCTTCTAGACCATATACCAACTGAAAGGGAGTAAATGTTGTTGCATTTCTCACCGAGGTTTGATATGCCCATAAAGCTGAGTACATGATTAAATGCCAATTTCGTTTGTGAACCCCTATTATTCGTTCAAGCATTCACTTAAGGATATTGTTAATGGATTCAAATTTTCCATTAGATTGTGGATAATAAGGGGTAGAACTATCATGCGAGAGTCCTAATTTGGAAATTAACTTATTCATCATGTTATTGCAAAAATTCCTACCATTATCTATAACTATAGCTTGTGGTACACCAAACCGAGAAATGACATGATTGAAAAATAACAATGCAATTGTTTCACCTGTGTTATTAAATGTAGGCATTTCTTTGGCACACATGGTAAAGTAGTTGAATATGACAATAATATAACCACACCCCCAGCCGAATGAAGGTTTTAGGTCATGAAGTCTATGACACGTTTTTAAAATTGTCCCACGGTGATGATAAGATGCATTGGTGCTAGCAGCATGCAGATTTTATGATCAAATATCTGGCACGCATGAAAACTTCTGATCGCAATAATCCAGTCACAGAATATGGTTGGCCATAAGTAACTGACACGGAGAATCTTCTGCACAGTAGCAGAACCAGACAAATTTCCATGACAAGCACCAATATGACAATCATTTATAACTTTCTCAGCCTCCTCATGAGTGACAGACCTCCTTAAAATCATATCGACACCCCAACGATAAAGTGTATCGCCGATGATCAAATAATATTTGGCTTGGTATTGAATACGTCACTTTTGTGAGTGAGAGGTATTGGGCCAGAAAGTTTGGGTTTGGAGATAAATGATAAAATCCCCATGCCAAGGGTCAGATGACCCAATCAGAAATAGAGAATCATCTGGAATTGATGGTTCTGATGGAGTTTCAATACCATTAGAGGGAAGGTCACAGAGAAGCTCAACCAAAACTAAAGACTTCTTTGACTTGGATTTGATGAATTCCAAATCAAATTCCTATAAAATGAAGATCCATTTTTAATATTTTCTCCCCAGAAATTGACGTGACATATTGTATGTCATAGGGTTGAAATCTAAAATGATAATGGTCTTCTGGAGCAGGATATAATGGCGAAATCGTTGGATATCTTGAATGGTTGCCACGGCAAGATTTTCGACATATGAATAGTCAACTTTCTTATCATTGAGATTATGACTCAAATAATATATCGGATGTTCTATCCCAGCTTCTTCTTGGACTAAAACCACAACAATGGTCATATCTGCCACGTCGATATACAGGAAATAATCACTCTAATAATTAGGGGGATACATTAATGATGCTCGGATCAGGGTATCTTTAAGGGCATCAAAAGAAGCTTGCGCAACCTTATCCCAATGGAATGGAATCCCTTTTTTCAAGAGATGATTAAATCCTTTAGCCATTTTGGCATATTTGGGTATGCACCTCCTTAGGAAGTTAGCCTTTCCTTGAAGTTTCTGTAACTGAAGTAAGTTTGATGGCGTAGAAAAATCAAGATTGGCCTGGACCTTTAGTGGGTCAATTTGAATTCCATATTTTGAGACTAAGAATCCAAGAAAACAACAAGAACCAACACAAAACACACATTTGTGTGGATTTAGGCATATCTTGTAGTGTTAGAAGCGTAGAAATATAGCTCTCAGATGCGTCGGGTGATCAGTCTATTTTCGTGAATGCGCGGGTAAATATTCTAGATAGGGTTGAACAATGTGCTTAATGTCATGGAAAGCATAATCCATTTCTCTCTTAATTGTTGCCCCGATGTTCTTTAAACCAAATGGGAGTTTACGATAAGCGAATGTGCCTTAGGGAAAGATGAATGCTATCTTATATTGGTCCTCTGGGTGAATATTGATTTGATTGTAACTGGAGAATCCATCCATGAATGAAAAATATTTCACATTCGATACATTCATCAATGATTTGGTCGATAAAGGGAGTAGGATAATTGTCTTTTGGACAAGCAATATTTACATCCCAATAGTCAATGCAGACTTTGATTTTCCCTTGTTTCTTCATGACAAGAACAATGTTGGAAACCCAATCAGTAAGCAGAACAGGGTAAATGCAACTAGCACGCAAATTTTTTTCAACTTCTGCTTTAATGGTAGCAGCCTTCTTTGGATGAATAGGATGAAGGAATTGATGTACCGGTCTGACATCAAGTTACACTTTAATTTTGTGTTCAAAAATTCTAGAATCTATGCCTGGAATTTCCTTATAATACCAAGAAAATGCATCTCAGAATTCAAGAAAGAGAGAGCGATAAGTGTCGAGTTCAAATGTAGAATAAGACACGTCAACATGAATGTTTTATACAACACCAGGTTTGGTTTAAGTATCGATAGAAATCATTTCTTCAATATTTTCAAGTTTCTCTTAGATTCCATGGCATTAATTGGAATAGAATTCGAAAATAAATCAGAGATCGTATGGTGATATAGTTCAATAATATAATCTGGAAGACAAGAACGATGATCATAATCATCCCATGGTTCTCCTTATTCCATCATGGTTTCCACAATTCTCTCATTAGTCAAGAATGTGGATGAAAAAGGATTAGAAAGAGTACAAAAATCTAATGAACGATCGACCCAAACGATCAACAACGATGAATCCGGATGTGTCACCAAAGCCAAAAAAATTGATTTCTATGCCAGCTCAATTGGGCTTGGGGGAAAAAATTCACCCAACATATTGACTTCAGAACCATTGGTAATCTTCCTTAAGTTAGATGAAGTGGAAGATATCATGTGGCAGGTCTCTATTTTTGTATTTTTTTCCAAAATCGCAGGCAACAGTAATGAAAAGGTGCCCATTAGGGAATAATCCCTTAATATTCCTACAACAATGTTTTGAAGTGTTAGCTAGGGTGAGAAAACTAATGGAACACTTCCAATTACCTGGGAACTAGCGGAAAAAAAAGAGTGTTGATTGATGACTGTGATGGCGCCTTTATGAGGGAAGGCGATCATTCGAAAGTAAGTAGAAACAATTGCAGTCATAGCGTAAACCCATGGCCTTCCAAGTAAAATATTGTAGTCAAGGGGTCCTTCAACGGCCTCAACTTCAACATTTACATTTTCCCCCCTAGTTTAACATGCAGGTTATTGATGTTACCACAACGCTTATATGTATGACCGTCAAAAGCTTTCAACGTCATAAGCAATTGAGAGAAGCGATGCGAGCCAAGTGACTTCCAGCAATTGAGAGACATAATACAATTATATTCTCCCTCATCAATAATAGTGTGATGAACGAGGTGATTTAGAACATTTACTTGGATTTAAAATGCTAATTCGGCTAGTAATTTTGGCACATAGCCTATTTTATTAAGGACTACAAGATTAGAATCTATCGGGTCGATTCCACCAATTGCTGCCAATAAAGCTTTCTTCTGGAAGGGACAATTTTGGATTACCTCAAGCATCAACATTCCTAAAGGTGACTGAGCCAGATCTTCAACTATATTATAATTTTTCGTCGTACGAGCTCGAGGATTGAACGTTGATTTGTGGAAGACTCCCTTTGGTGGATTTATTGCTACTCTAGATAGCAGTTGGCAGAATTGATTCAGTGGACGGATTCGTGATTAAGGTAGTAGGTTGATCAGTAACCTGACTACCGTAATATTTATTTCACATAGACACCAAAACATCAGTTTTTGGCTTTGTGACAGATAATATATCCACTTGGGAACTAGAAGCAGGATCCGTATCAACCATATTTGTGTTTAGATTCAAAAAAGGATCTGTTAACACAAAAAATGCAGCCGAGTTCTTAAGAAATTTTGAGGCTTTGGTGCAGTGAGGAAAATCTCAAACAAAGTGCTCCTCAGTACATATGAATCAAGGGTAATGAGGTTTCCGAGAATTTCCATATTGTTGATCAGATGATCGTTCCCGCGGGGGTGAATTTTACTTTCTCTTTGCTTTCCCCCTTTTCTTGCTTCTGGGTTGCTTGTCACTTTTGCCTTTGTTAGATGAAACGTCATGTATTTCAGAGGAATGTACAATATTAGATGCCGTAGAGATGTGAGTGTTTTCAGAACCGATCATACCATCATCGGCATGAGAGTCCTTACCAGATGGAGGAGGAATTGTAAAATTTGATCGCAACGTGTTTGGAATTTTCTCATAGAGCATGTCAAACTGAGTATAAATAAAATCTGAGTATTGGGCACGAGAAATGACTTTCTCTTCAGTGATTACACTACCTTTAACTACATCCTCAATGATAGATGGAAGCAAGGACTTAATAAACCACTCAGCCAAGAGCTGATTAGGAACAAATGTTTTTACCATTCAACAATGATGATGCCACTCATCAATATGATCAGAAATGTGAGTAGCAGTTGTCTTTTTAATGTTGGTCAGTAGTTCCATTCTAGTTTCATATCGTATGAGTAACTTGAAGTGGGTTAAAAAGGTAGTGTCTAAGGTAGTGAAGTTATCAAATGAAGCTTGTGGCAATTCAATATACCGCTTCACAGCCAGACCAGTAAGCATACACTGGAAAATACATAGTCTAATGGATTCATCATTTAAGGAGTTTGATGAGCACCAAAAATGATAAGTCATAACATGAATTCACGGGTCTTCTCCAGGGTTTCCATTGAATTTAGGAATGTTAGAGGGAAATTTATGTGGTATCACTGGCCACCAAGGAGAATAGCTGATGGGATCATTGGTAAGTCTATTTAAATCAGGTAATTCTAATGTTGCGACAAAGGACAACTGTAGATTCAATTTAGTTTGAGCATAACCAAGATAGGATGGGATTGTTTGGGCAATAGGCCTTTTTGGAATAGCATAAGGCATTTTCTGCTGGTAACCTAGATAGGGGTTATTTTGATGACCAAATGCTTGAGGAATCTGTTGACCAAGAGCTAGATAAGCTGGTTGTTGTTGGAATTGTTGTTGTGGGATTTGAGGTTGTGGCTGCCAAGGTGATTTCTCGCCAAGATTATAGCCCAATCCAGAATACCTTGGACTTGGTTGTGAATAGGGAAGACTGGTAGAAGCTTGTGACATCCCGTAAAAGGGTAATCCAACCTGTAGTTGTAAGATTCCAAATATAGGTGGTATTCGTAAACCAGCCAAAGGAGGTGGAGTCTAGGGGCTCAAAACTTGAGGGTAATGGGTTGAAGGACTCGCCTGAGATGGTTGAGGTACAATCAATTGAGCCTTTAAATGGGGTAATGAATTATTAACAGGTGGAGTAGATGTAGGCACAACATGTTGAACTGGTTGATATGAATGCACAATCGTTTGTGGTTGAATGGGTAGGATAGGCTGCCACTAACAAATAGGAATTCCAACATTTGGGTGACCATAAAAAAATGGAGTATTGTAAAAATGGGTGAAAATAGGCTCCCCCACAACATGAGGATTATAATAAGATGGAATATATTGATAACAAAATGGTGGGAGTCGAGTCAAGATTGAACTGGATAAAATGTACCCAGATGGACCATCTTGATGTTGCATTGAAGATGTGTATAAAGGATCAAGTCATTCAGTACTCATTACATTGTACCAGATAAGATACCAGAAGATGACATGGGTGAAGTCCATGGATTTGAGGAGGCACCATAGTAGGCCCGAGATAATGATTGGTAACCCACTGGGATGGACAGACCACCATAAATATGTAACTCGGGTGACGTGGTAAACATAAATGGAGTAGCAACAGTAGATGTTGTCGCAACTGTAATAGATGGTACAACCAGAGATGTTGACTCAGTCATTGTCAAATGACCCAGTGTATAACCTATAATATCTATAAGAACTTGAATTGAAACAGGATCAATAGAAGCAGTGTAAGTTAATCGAGGAATGAACTCGTAAAGATAAATCCCTGACCCAAAATGAGTTGGAGTTGAGGGTCTTGCTTCTTGTTGAGGTTCTTCCTCAATCGAAATCAAACCAGGTGGAAGAATTTCCCCGTCAGGCCCGAGATATATTTCATATGGTTGAATATGCGATAAAAGGGAAGACTCAATGGCTATGGATGACTGATGAGTGACCGATATAGGAAAAACTTACAGTTGTTCGACTTCGGGATCTAGATGTTCTTTTAAATGAACGATCAGATCTGAACCAACTTCAAGTTGAACAATGTCGGGTTCTGGATGTATGGTCTCACTGATTGGATCTGTAGTGTCCACAGGTAGTTGTGAGGACTCCATTTTGACAACATTAGAAAAACCAGGATGTGTAGAAACGACTCAAGATGACACTGGTAGATGTGATGAAGATGGTGCACCAGAGGTACTGATGGTACTGGATTCGGTAGAATGGGGTCTCCTTCACCCACCAAAAATGGCTTCTGGTGGTAAAGGCAGTTTAAGCGCTATTCTACATGAACATCGGGGAAAGTATTGTTCTTCTTCCACGATGACATATTGATTTTATTAAATAAACAAACAAAAGGGTGACACTAGGAAAAAAATTTACCAAGTAATTGTGAATTGCAGAATACCTCCTGGTGAATCGAGAAGTATAGGCAGGAAATCTCCCCAAATGATGTATTCGATGTATCACAATTTACAAGGTGGCCAACTCGGTTACCTATGGATGGTAAGAAACCTAAATTTTTCCTCCCAAATATACTCGAAGATACGTGGAGGCCCAAGTCCATGTTAGCGATGTCTAATGTGAAACCACACAATGAGATCACCCCCTTATACTTTTCGTACTAGAACACCGCCCTATATACTCGAAGGTACGTGGACGAGCTCTGATATACTTATGTACGTGGAGTTGGATTTCACACTCAGAATGTATCACATAGAAGTTAGCGACAACTGATATGTTTAACGAAGCCGAAACATGTCTCTAGCCTAGACCTTCTAAGTGTTATTGTTAATGTTACAATGGTTTCTTAGGTTGATTGAGGTGAATTTTATGTTGATCTTGTTTAATAGTTTATCTTTCAGGTTCACCGCATGATTTAATGGGAAATTCCTAAAATGAAATCTAAATGAGAAGCAAACTTTTCAACTTAGTTTAACAATGAAAACCTTAGCTACTAAATGGATAGAGCAATCAGATTTTTTAGCATAGAACGAAGAGCAAAAACTAAATGCAGATTTCCCTAATATGTTCCTATGAAACACTCACAATCTCTAAAGGCACATGCATGTTTTTCTTTTCAGTTTCCTTTAATGTGAATGAGTAAAAAGAAATTAAATGCACAAATCAGTCAAACAATTTTTTCTTTCGAGAAATGAGGAATGAAACAACAATTTCTCTTAGGAAAATGAAGAATGAAACGAAAATTTTCCTTTAGGAAATGAGCAATGCAACAAAATTTTGATTTTTGAAAACAAAGAATTGATCTAATGGAAATTTTATAACTTTGGATTTAATTTGACAATGATAAATAAAACAGCTAATGAAACATTGAACAAACAACTATCCAAAGGAGGAAGAAAAATTAATGTTTACTTATCTCTAAGAGAAATCATACATCTGAGAATACAGTAGGCAATTGGCTGAAAATGAAAGAAAAGAGAAATTATGATGGAATTTGGATGGCTAAGGGGGAAACGCACCCTGTAAGGATAGACAATGTGTTTCATAGCACCCCTAAATGGGATACAATGCTTTACAGAGCACTGTACCTTGACCAACAGTGCGTTGGGCACAGCTAAGTTTGGAAAATAAGAAGCTTAAATAAACTTCTAAGGAAAAAGGTACATTCAAATGACTGAAAAGATGAAGTAAAGTCTACTAATGATGGTAAAAAAAGACAGAAACACCAGGAATTATGGATATCTCCCCAGAGGAGTCACCAATTTGTTATATGAAATTCTAATGTATAGATAAACTAGAGCTCCCTGAGTGTGGTGTTACTTCACTCATAACAACAAAAGAAAGAAAAATATTATTTCCTCTAATACAAATATATAAACATAAAGGAAAGGGACCTAATTGTGATCCTTCGCTCTCGTTCCTCTTCTTTTTTTGTTTTCATCATTGTCAATCCAAGTAAACCCGCTACATCGATACTTGCAATCAAAGATAGAAGACAGAAAACGACATGAAAATATATAATATCTATCTATCTTAACAAAATCGAATAGACTAGATCTAAGAATACATACACATAAGAATACATTCACAAGATATAAGCATATATATGAGAGAAAGAACATATATATATTTATTAAGAAAGTAGATGGAGAATATTACAACCAATAGATTGATTCATCGTCAACCTGCTTCAATTTCATTTCGTCCTCATGACACCAAGCATCATCTCAGCAGCATAAAAATACTCTAGATCTCGTCAATTGAGAATCCAACAACATAACACTACACAAAATTCTTCCTCCCTATCACTTAGACGAGTGCTCAATTTATAGGGAAATTGTAAGTTGTTTCTCAATAAATGGAATTGAATGGCTTTCTAATAATAGATAATACATGTTTCTAGGTTAAATGGTAATGAATGAACACATGTATTCGAATTATGACACCTATGAGCTCTTCTAGAAGGCACTATACATGTGGAGATTCCTGGCACAATGATGATTTCACTCTCAGGAGACCAATGCACCCTTAAGTGTCGGGAAGTTCTTTGTAGAGCACCTTTGCATGGAGAATAAGTGATTTTCAATGCACTTAGGCCCATTTAGAGGAGCATTGATGAGTCAATGGGCCATTTCAACTATACTTCAAACATTGGAATTCTCATGAATTAAAACCATCAATGGAATGACTTCTCTTAGGGAATGTAGAAACTGAATTAAGGGATGATAGATCCTGTTAGTATTGAATTAGGGGATGTTAGACCCTATTCATACTGTTCTTGGGGGCTGATGCTCAAATTTACCTGTAACATAATGTATGAGTCTAACCATGTGAATCAATGAGATGGAGTCAAACATGGTAGACACCATCTGATTAGTGGCCAATAATGTAAGTCATTAATCGACACGAGAGAAACCACCAATGATGTTAATGCCTCTCAAGGCACCAAAGTAAAATCTGTATGGTGTGAATGAATGAGTTGAAGTTGAACAACACACATAATATTTCAGTTAAAGGACAATGACGTAAACCTGTCGCCGAGAGTGAGGAAACATGTCATTGATGTATGCAAGTATCAAGATACTAAAAGGTTGTTTCTAAATTAATTTCCTAAATAATGAGTTGATCTCGATAGGAAGCTACCCTTTTCTCTAGGGCCTTGATGTATCCCCCGTCAATCACACGAAATGGTTATCATGGTTTGAGACAAAATGATGATGACACAAAATTGGATTATGAATGACAAACATGGAATGAAGGATTAAGATTATTGTAGAAAATATCGACTGAATGAATTCTCCTTAACATATCGCCGACACTAAATGGAGTTGGCAGCATAGACCCAAAACCGAAAATAGAGGATTTGAAATGGTATGATGAACCAAAATACAAGCATATTTTCCAACCCATTAGCCACAAAGATGAAGTGGAATAGTTTTATGTTCAAGAGTGACTCACTACCATTAACAAGAAGAGTACCTTGTTTTCCCAATTTCCCCAACAATATTGGTCAATGCCTCTTTATTTTTCAACAAGCTTGAGGAGGATAACATATGCTTGACATGTAAGTTCATCATTCAGATGAATCCCTTCGAGTATCTTCAATGAACCCTAAGAAGTATTGGTTCAGTCTCATCATGATTGACGAGTCCATCGTTTTTTGATGTTTTTACAAGTCCAACGAATGTAAAACTCAACATCTTTTTCATGTTTAGAGAGTTTGAAAAAGAGGCGAAAAAGAAAACTCCAAATTTTAATTTTCATTGATAGTTCCTTGAGTCTAAAAAGGAAGAAAACAATATCTAAGAGAACCTCTTAGCCATGATTGAATAAGGCATTCCATTTTTGTTAAAAACCTATCTCAGTCTGGAAAAGGGTTAAACTTATATTGAGTAGAAGCATTTTTATTTATTTTAACAAGTTCAAAAGGCAAGTTCTTGGTAGTATTTTCATATTTTTGGAGTCTAAAAAGAGCTGAAAGAGGACTAATCCTAGAGTAACCAGTCATATAAATGGTAGCAACTAGTTCTAGTCATGGTCAAACTGCTCAAAACACTTAGAGATTAATAGGTTGGCTAGTAAGACCACTCATCGTAGTTGTTCCCTACGAAATGGTAAAGACCAAGTGAAAGCATATGATCAACCAAGTAGATGGTGACAATGCAATGTGAAAACCAAGGCTCATATGGTATAAACATGCTTATAAAAATTGTAAACACAAGATATAGGATGAGAATGGTTTCCATTTTACCCAAGCTTGAAACATAGGAAACTATGCTTGAAATTGGTTTCATTTTTACACAAGCTTGAAACATAGAAAACTATGCTTGAAATAAGTTTTCATTCTCCCAAAGCTTCATTTCATTCACCTAAGTAGACTAATTTTTACTAACTAGTGGATGGAATGAAGGTAGATTGATAATTTATGAGATATAATCAAAGACTCGAATTAGAAGGGGATTTGTTTCATTGTTTAACAAGTTTGACACAGGAAAATGAACTTTTCTCCGGGACCTTTTTCATTTTTTAATGAGCTTGAAACAATAAAAGTAACTCTACTCAGGGACCTTGTTTCATTTTTTGATGAGCTTGACAGAAGAAAAGGAAGTCCGCTTCAAGACCTTGTTTCATTTTTATTGAGCTTGACACAAGAAAAGGAAATATGCTCTGATATTAGATCATGGCGTCCAAGAGACCATGGCTTCCAGGAGGTTATTATTAATTGGAATAAAAATGCTCTAGAAGGGATAGATATAAAATAATCCAATGGAAATATCAGTCTCCAATTCCCCAGTAAATGATTCACCATATCACCTATTAGCCACCTATAAAAATTTGTCATACCAAATGGTGGCTAAATCTTTTTAGCCTTCAAGAAACAATTCATGTTCAAAATTGTGAGTTATTGAAGTCTTATGATGATAATCATCCTTGGAATTAATCTTCACTGTTGTTTCACTATTAATCCTAAAGTACCTGCTATTTTACCAAGAGAAAACTGCTTAAGAAGCCCCATTTTCCACCATTTCACTTCTCTTTTCACTCACAAAGAATTCCATTTTTTACCCTTATTCCCTTCACAAATCCTTCTAAACCCCTCCCTCTTAACCTTCAAAATCATCAAAAACCCCCTTAAAACCTTATATCTCCCCTTTATTTGGTTTTAAATTCCCTTCTTTTATCTATCACAAACCCCATTTTGGCTTTAAAATCCCTGTCTTAAGCCTAAAAATATTCTTTTTGCCTTATGATTTTTTTAGCCCTTGAGGGCTTAAAGCTTTTAAACCCTGTCCTTCCTGTGACCTAAAGCCCCGCAAGCGGGTGCTTAAAACATTGAACCCCCATGCAAAAAAACCCCTTTTCCCTTCTATTTCACATTCCTGACATATAAATTTTTAAACAAATTTAGACCGTTGATCTCTACAGTTCAACGGCCATCAGGCCTTCCTTCCCTCCTCCCTTTCAACTTACCGTGCTTTCCTCCTTTCCAATAACCCACTCCATCTTTAAAACTCCACCGTCCATTCGAGAGATCGGACGATCGGGACTTAACCCGATGAACTCCGCTTACCACCAATAAACCCATCCACAACACGACAAAGTCTACGTCACTGTAGACCCCACTCCATCTCCACCCTTGTATCTTTCAACTCGTTGCGCTCATTCTGCATCGTCAAATCTGGTACCTTTGATCTGATGGCTTATGTTGTATTTCGCAAAATTTTTGCGCCTAAACGTTAACGCCAAAAAATTTTGTGAAATGGGTGGTATTTGAAGGGACGCGTGTCAGGTGATGTATGCAATCGCATTTCTCTCGGGCAATACCACCTACCCCCAAAATGAAATGCGAAAACCGCTGTCGGTTTTCCGAAAACACTCTTCTTCAATTCGGGCCCTAATTCAAAATTCGAACCCTGTTTCGTTTTCTGCCATGATTTTCTCACTCCCACTACTACACCCACTCGTCCTAAAGCATTCCATCACCTTCATTAAACCTCTGAATGTATTTTTACCACGAATTGCAGGGTTTCTTAATGAATTTTTTGTGTTTTGCAGGGCTTTTAATGGTGTTTTCTCTGTGTATTTCCATAGTCATAGACAGGTGACAAATAAGGCTCGGAGTGACGATTCTGTGCCTTAAGCCAATGGAGAAAAGAAACCAACAAGTTTTTGAAATCATGTCATCAAGGGATTGCGACCCCTGATCTTAGATAAAGCTCTCCAACAGCATAAAGCCACCTGCATAAACAATGTAGCAAAGTGTATCAGCAGTGAAGAAATTAATGATAAAGTGACTAATGCCTAAGCTCGAAGATCAAATTTTTTAATCCACGGGTTAAAAAAATAAAAACAGTGTCGAAGAATGAAGACCCGAAGATGAAGATTATGGCTTAATCAAGCCTAAAACACAGCTCAAGAACAAATTAAAGTGTTTAAATTAAAACAGAGAAATATGTCAGTAAATAATCCTCCACTTCCACATCAGAGGCTAAAATATCATTTCAGCTACCAAAGTGCCACCTACAGCCCTCAATAAATCAGAAGAAGGCATAGTTATTGCCTAGTCAGTGATATTTTGTTTAAAGACAGCCAGAGTTATTGCCAGCCTACCTAAAGAGTTTTAAAGTCAACAAAATCTGCCAAGTAGCTTAATACTTAATGAAAACCAATTAATACAGAGGAAATATCAAAAAAATTCTCTATTGAACCCCTCAAAGACAGAGAAGCATTAACTTTTATTAATTGAACCTAGAGACCCTTCCTTTTATTCCACCTCCTCATTTTCTTATAAAATCTCCTTGAGGAGCACATTGTTGAGGATTGGACTTTGATATAATACTTTCTGCTCGAAACTTTCTGCATGTAAATAGTTCTCAGAGGTTGTTGAAGCTCTGTTTGTAATCAAAGAAGTTAGGCTAAGAAGAGAAGTTGTTGTTGTTGTACTGAAACATTGGACTTGAAGTATGTAACTGGATCGACATCAATACACAAGCTGATTCATGGGATCCTGGTCTATACCATTGGTGATGTGCCTCTCATTGTACTTGTTTTTCTTCTTATGTTTTCCATAAAATTTTTCATTTTTCTCTGATAAAGAATAGAAAATATAGAGCTATTATTTACTCTTAAAAGTACCCTACTCTCACTGATAAGCTTTATCTTTATGTTTTCCTCCTTTGTGTATTTAAGAATGATTTAATACAGTCCAAACAATCAAGGAATGTTGGCGAGCCCCTGTCTTACTGTCTAAACTTTAAACATTGTTCTTGAATGATATTTTCATTACACGCTAAGTAGAGTTGGACTAGGAAATTTTATGGTTTGCCGTATCTTCTAGTTGTTTCTCCAAAGGTTGTTTGAAATTTTCCCTAGAGTATGCTGAAAGCAAGCCTAGATTTTAATGATATCTTACTTGATCTTAAGCTGCAGTTTTTCTTCCTTATCTGTTTTCATGCTTTCTGAAAGTAGTCATGTGGATTACTGGATTTTTTGTCTGATAAGTTAGCTTTAATACAAGCTTGTCCAAAGAATTCCATGGTTAGCCCTGTCCTTTGGCTGGTTTCAAACAACTACTTAAAAACGCTTTTATTTTTTGGAAAGTTGATAAATCATTATTGAAATTATTGGCTTTTTCCACTTTCACAACAATCTTAATGTTCCATTCCATCATTTAATCTAAAGGATCCTTTGACATAGATGACTTGCCCCATGGACCACTCTTGATAACTGTTGTACAATTAAAACCTTTTATGACTCCATAGCCCAATGGATGAAGTGTTGTTTCATACCCATCCTATCTGTTGAACCTTGTTTTGATTATTCACATCTTTGCCCCTCTGAAACCCTTTCATTTTCAGGACTTTCCACTCCATTAGATATCACACCCAACCAAACAAACAACAAACCTTGTTCTTCATAACTAGCCTAATATCATATTAAAACCTTAAAATATAAATCAATATTTGCACTTATAGAGAGATCCCTCTCTGGATTCAGGAGGGCTAGATCCTAGAATCCCAAAGTGGTTCACATGTAGGCTCTGCAGCATTTGTATTTTCCAATCTTGCAAACTACAGAGACCTAACATTCTAGCGACTCCACTGGGGAAGTTCTGAGTAAAATCCTTAAAAAAAAACACTTAGCATTCAATGTAGTATAAGTAGCTCTCTTCAAGCACTACCAAAGAAAATGGTGATCATGATAGGACTTATTTAAATCAGTGACAAACTAAGTAACCCTTAGGATTCTCATAGAGCCTTATCAAACCTTGAAGGAATCAGCCAGCTAAGCCATAAGAGTAAACTATATTTGTCTCATCACCGTAGCTAAGTGTTGAAACAGATTTAGGACACTCTCATAACCCATAGGACTGAAAGAACTCAGAAAACCCAAAAATATTGCAGATTGGTATTCAAATCAATAAATGGTGGTGGACCATAAAACATTTTACCTCTAAAAAGCTAAAATTTCCACCTGGTGATTCCACGATCCTAAATAGACCTAAAGAATCCACTGGGAAACCCATTACTATCATAACATCATCTAAACTCAGTTAAGAAAACTTTAAGGATTAAATTTTCCTTGCTTAAGATCAATTAGCCTACTAAAGATTGTCATATTTGGTTAAAAATTTTCTTATTATTGGGTCTGAAAACATAGCATAGTGGCTTCTAGAAGAATTCATACTAGAGCCCATCCTAACCCAAATTCTCCTGAGATAGTTGATAATCCTGAAATCATACTTATAAAGTCTCCTAAGGTTCAAGCTTCAACTATTGTCAGACTAGTCCAAAGAGCTAATTCTATTCCTGAAAACCTTACAGCTCTACAAGATTCACAAGTTGACTTAAGAAAACCATTTAGAACTAGGTCACTTGATGATATAGATCAGACAGACTTTGAACCTTCACCTTCATCCTAAGATAGTGGTGAAAACATTGTTAGCAGAGAAACTACCCCACCTGATTTACGTTTCTTACATAATTTTGGTTTCTCTCATCCTAGATCTTTCCAACAGCCTCTTGTTGGTTCATCCACTTCTGCTATCCATACATCCACTTTTCAAACCACCCCATTCCATCAACCTTATCCCATCTTACATCCTCCACCTGTAAACCCCCCATTGTTTCCACAACCTCCTATCATGGCAACATGGTATGCCCCTCTAGTTCTTCCTTTACCTCTAGTCAATCTGCCACAATATTATCAGTCCAAGATACCAATGTATGATTCCAGTGGTGCTACTACTGCTTCACAACATGTGGACAAGATGAATTACTACTTTGATATAAATGAGATAGATGATGAAACTGTCGAACTCAGATTGTTTGCTCAAAGATTATGGGGAGAAGCAAGAAAATGGCTCAAAATATTAACCCATAATAGTATAAATGACCTCCAAGCCTTTCATCAATTATTTTTAAACAAATGGGAAGTTAGGAAAAACCCTCTCCAAATAATTTTAGACTACAACAATCTCAAAAGAAACATTGGGGAAAGTCTCCAAAATTATTGCACTAGGTTCAATAGTGTTTATAATGCACTCCCCCCAGATTTGAAACCTCCACAAGGCTCAGCTTTAAACAAATTTCCTGAAGGATTTGATCCTGAAATGGCCTATCAGCTGAGAGAGAAATATTCTTTGACTTTAGAAGATATGCAAAAAGGAGCTTTAGCTGTGGAAGTGAATCTAATTGAGAAAAGAGCCAGGATGATGAATGAAAAGAAAGTATCATTTAGGGAGGAATATGCACCCTCTACATCTAGCTCGAAAATGGAAAGGATGATGGAGGAAATGATGAAAAGGATGATTATACTTGAGAGAGCACAATCTAGAGAAAACCAATTAGCTCCCCAAAACAGAAATCAATCTCAAAATCAAAATCAGAATTTCAGGAGAAACCAACGTCAAAACAGAACAAGAGACCCTGATCAGGAGATTATACCTCCTTTTCATCAAAACTATGTAAGTGAGGTTGAATAAAAAATTAAACAAATAGAGGAAGGAGACGTAAACATGTTGGGAGTAGAAAATGATACTTTTGATGTTCCTCACAATAGGAAACAAGGTTTATACACACCCTATGATGATGGAAGAATGGAAGATGAAAATTACTATCAAGAGCTGGAAAATGCATCATAGAGACTCTGAAAGAACATGACCTTAGGAGTAAAAAGAATCAGGAAACTCCCAAAACTAAGAGCTCTGAAAATTCTGTAAAAAAAAAGCCCTGTGAACAAACCCAAATTTACAAAACAAAAGGATAAAACAATGGCTATAAATTCTGATCAAACCAAAGATAAAGACACTCAAATTAATGAAAAAGAGAGTGCAGACCTTAGCATCATTAGTACTTCAGCTAATGCTCCTATCAAAATAATTTTGACCAATGTAAATAGAGGAAATCAGCAAGTTAATTTTGCTGATAGAGTGGTGATTAACAAGGTTGAAACAAACATTGTAAAAAATCAGATGCCTTTTAGTTTGGAACAAGAAATTGCCAAGATTAAAATCTCTGTTCCTCTCACTGAATTAGTCACCCAAGATGTATATAGATCACAAGTTTTGAAAGCTTTCAACATAGCAGAAAATAATGACACTTTCAACCTCAATAATGACCAACCAGAGCTCTTATTTGGTCATAAGATTGAAGGAAGATACCAAGAAGGGCCAGTTCCTCCTTTTTATGTTAGTTTGAAAATTCATGACAAAATTTTACACAATGCTATGCATGAATTAGGGGCCTCTCATAACTTAATGCCCAAATTAGTAATGGAGAATCTAGGCCTTGAAATCACCAGACCATACAAATATCTATATTCTTTCGACTCCAGTAGAGTGAAATTTTTAGGTTTGATGAAAGACCTTTGTGTAAACTTAGCACAAATTCCAGCCAAATGTTTAGTGATGGATATTGTAGTGGCTGATGTACCCCCCAAGTATGGTATGCTATTATCAAGATCATGGGGAGCTACGTTACAAAGAACAATGCAGATGGATATGAAATATGCTACCATCCCTGTTTTTAATCAAACTGGAAGACTTTATAGAGAATCTCACATGCAATACATGGTCATTAGCCAAGAGAGACCATAAAACTCCCCTCTTTGTTCTGTACATATAGGCCTTGACTCATTTATTCTCTTCAATCATGAAACACTTAATGAGCAAGAAACCTTAACTGACCTAGTGGCCACCCCTCAATATAACATAGTGGCAGATACAGAAAAGGAGGAAGACAAGACAAAAGTATCAAAAAAAATTTCCAAATCAAAAAATCACAACAAACAAATCACAGATCTAGGGCTACAAAACATTCATCCACTGTTTGTCAACCTTGAGAGTCAAGAGAACATTCCTCTACATAATGAAGAACATGAGGAACTAAACCAATTTCAACATAGTGTTGATTTACAAGAGCAATCTAAAAGCACACAAGATAAAGAGGATAGTAGTCAAACTAGTAATTTTGAAAACAGTCCTCTCTAGAAAATGAATTTTGATGGGTCTTGCACTAAGAATAATGTCAAGGCAGGCATATGTATACACAATAATGAAAAAAATCATGTTGAAGGGCATTCCTACAGGTTAAGTTTTCAATGTATAAATAATATAGCTGAGTATGAAGCCCTCCTTTTAGGCCTACACTTATTGAAGAAATTAGGGGCCAAAAGGATAAAAGTTCAAGGGGATTCAGAGTTTATTATCAGGCAAATGAATGGGGAATATAATTCCAAACACCCCAGACTTAGAGCCTATAGGAATGATGTCATGGACTTATTAAAAACATTTGATGAATTTCAACTTATCTTTGTCCCAAGAAACCAAAATGTCCTTGCCAATGGTTTAGCCTTTGCTGCTAGAACTTGTCTAACACCTTATGAAACCAAGAAATGCACCACCCAAGTCAAATTTAGACCAGCTGTCCCAGACAATGAAAAATACTGGCAATTTTTTTATGGAGATAAACAAATAGAATACTTCCTACAGTCTAGAAATGAATTTGAGCCATCAAGTTCAGATTCAGACTATGACCCAGACTGTCCTATTGAAGAAAACCCACTTAATGAAGAAGTAAACTCTCCAAAGATTGCTGATATAAATATGTTGTCTAATAAACTTGAACATACAACAGAAATTATTTCAGATTTAGAAAAAGAAGACTTAGAAATGCTGCAATCTAACACTCAAAGCTTCCCAAAAGGACTGGTCCTATTAGAAGAGTTGTTTGATTTCAATGATGTTGCCAAAAAACAAAAACTAGAACCTGTTGAAACTAAAGTAGAAGAATGTAACAGAGGTAGTGAACAAAAACCAAAAATGATTAAATTGTCTAAAACCTTTCCAGCTCACATCAAAATGAAATATATTGAGCTTTTTAAGGAATTTTCTGATGTGTTTGCATGGATTTATGAAGATCTAAAATCATATGACACATAGATAATTCAACATAAGATACCCCTCAAAGAGAACCAAAATCCCTATAGACAAAAATTGCGCAGAATAAACCCTGTTCAATTACCCCTGGTTGAGAAAGAAATTAAGAAAATGTATGATACTGGAATTATAGTCCCTGTTAGATATTCAGATTGGGTATTTAATCTTGTGTCAGTTAGGAAAAAGACAGGAGAAATAAGGCTTTGTATTGATTTTAGTAACTTAAATAGAGCCTCATTAAAGGACAACTACCCTTTACCAAATATGGATCATATTTTACAAAAGGTAGTTGGTTCTAGAAGGATTTATTTGTTAGATGGCTTCTCAGGTTACAATCAAATTCTAGTGCATCTTGATGATCAAATCAAAACAGCCTTTACCACACCTTGGGGTGCTTTCATGTATGTGAAAATTCCCTTTGATTTAATGAATGCTGGAGCTACATTTCAGAGAGCCATGAATATTTCATTCACAGAAGAATTAGGCTTCTTCATCATTATATACCTTGATGACATCACTGTTTTTCCAAAACAGATGAAGAACACCTAGAACACTTGAGAAAAGTCTTTGAGAAATGCAGAAAATTTGGGTTATCTTTAAATCCAAAGAAAACAATGTTTGGTCTCCAAGAAGGCAAACTACTTGGACACATCATATTAGAACAAGGGATAAAGATAGACCCAAAGAGGATTGATGGTATATTTCAAATCAACCATCATAGAAACATCAAGAAACTTCAATCTTTCATTGGGAGGATTAATTTCTTGAGAAGGTTCATACCCAATCTAGCTAAAATCCTTAGAAACATGACCAATATGCTCAAAAAAGAAGGAGTTAAATGGACCTTAGAAGCAAAGAAATCATTTGAACTGGTAAAACAAGCATTAACCAGAGCACCAATTCTCATTAGTCCTAATTTTGCAAAGGATTTTTTAATTTTTTCATTTACATCAGAACACACAGTGGTTGCTGTCCTATTACAGAAAAAATTGAAGGGAAAAGAGCAGCCAATTGCATTATTTAGTAAAGCATTAAGAGATGCACCTTTGAAGTACAATATCATGGAAAAAAAAGCCATTGCCTTAGTCAAAGCCTTAAAGGACTTCAAAGTCTACATTTTACATTCCCACATAATTGCATTTGTGCTAGATTCAGTTGTAAATGACATTTTAACCTAGGACCCAGATGGCAAAAGAGGAAAGTGGATTGTTGTGATACTTGAATATGATTTATAAATCAAGCCCACTAAGCTCATAAAAGGCCAAGGACTAGCAAGATTAATGGTTGAGTCTAATTTTGAAGCTCTTGATATAAACATGATAGATGCATTAGATGAACAGGAGAAGTTATCAACTCCTATTATTGAAGATTATTTTCTGTTTTCATCTTGGTATGCTGATATTTTGTATGTTTTTCTCAATTTGAATACACCTCCTGGTTTGTCTAAAATGAAGGCAAGATTTTTAAATTTGAAAGCTGTTAATTACTACATTTTGGATAAATGTTTATATTCTAAAAATGCTAGTGGATTATTGCTTAAATGTTTGCCTGAGAATGATGCAAATAAGATCAAGCATGAGTTCCATAAAGGAGAATGTGGAGGCTACCTCTATTGGAAGACAACTTCCAATAAAATCCTTAGAGTTGGTTACTATTGGCCCACCCTCTTTTAAGATGTCCATAAGATGATTATTGCCTGTTACAAATGCCAACTCTTTGAAGGCAAAAGAAAATTGCTTCCCTTACCCTTGCATCCAATCATTGTTGAAGCTCCTTTTCAGCAGTGGGGTCTAGACTTTATTGGGGAAATCCATCAAGCCTCATCTGCCCAACATAGATGGATCCTCACTGCAACAGACTATTTTACCAAATGGATAGAAGCCATCCCTTCTAGGCAAGCCACTGACTCTGTTATCATAAAGTTCCTTGAAAATCATATCCTATCTAGATTTGGCTGTCCTAGAAATATTATCACTGACAGTGCTGCTGCGTTTGGATCCAAAAATATGGTTGAATTTTGTCATAAATATCAAATTACATTGGTCCATTTTACTGCTTATTACCCTCAAGGTAATGGGTTGGAAGAATCCTTAAACAAAAGCTTGGTGAATATAATCAAAAAGTTGCTGGAAGACAATAAGAAATCATGGCACACAAAGCTAGTACATGCACTATGGGCTGATAGATTAACACTTAAGAAATCAATTGGAATGTCTCCCTACCAGCTAGTTTATGGAGCAGATGCAATTTTTCCAACCAGTCTAGGAGTGCCAGTCATGAAGTTGATCCAAGAAGTACAGTTTGAGGATAATGATATGACAAGAAGAATCAATCAGACTATACATCTTCAACAAACCAGAGAGGAAGTCTACAACAGGGCACTACACAAGCAAGAAAATATCAAGAAGCTATTTGATAAAAGAACAAAAGCTAGTGATTTCAGCATTGGTGGAAAATTTTTGAAGTGGGATTCCAGGAGAGAATATAAGGGTAGACATGGAAAATTTGATAACTTATGGCTAGGCCCTTATTTCATTCATTCTATTGCTGGTAACAATGCTTATTTTTTGCAGGAATTGAATGGAACTAAACTCTTTGGAGGTCCTGTCAATGGTAGGATGCTCAAGCATTACTTCAGTCAAGAGTCATGAATTTCAAAGTTTTTTACTTTCCATTGTAAATTATCATTATATGAACATTGCATTCAAATATTAGAAAAATAAAAATAAAAAAACAATAAAAAATAAAAGAGGAAAAAATGAAAACGAGAAAGGTACAAACCCATACCAAAAAAGAGAAATAAAGTCTGAAAGTGTGCAAGCTCAAATGCCACTCCTAAACTCGCACTTCTAGTTAGTCATATAGCCTAATCATGACTAATTATCTTTTCAATTTACTGTTGATAGGTTAGTAAATTAGATCAGCCAAACAACAAAATCTTGGCTTATCAGTAAGGTAGATTAGGATAGAAAAATGAAGGTTCAAACAAGCTCAAATCTTGAACGAATGAGATTGATGAAGAACTGGTTCTAAAAAGCTTAAAACTTGAACCAGGAAAGAAAGAGAAGATAGCTCAAACAAAATCAAAACCAGAGTTGAAGAATAATAAAGGATGTTGTTGATTTTCAGATCTTAAGCCTTCATTGTTTTTCTTTAAATTTTCTGCAAATTTTAATCTATGTGCAGCTTTTTTTTATGCCATAGACCCACAGCAAGTCAGATTTCTTAATCCTGGCTTGGCTGCTTTTAAATTTCCTATTTTATAATATAGAGAATAAAGATCTGTCATACAGTCTAATCCTGATAGATAGTAGTTAGGTAGCAAAACTTATGAGTTCAACTGCTTAATCTAAACTCATGGAGAAATAAGAGTAGACTTAGACTGGTTTTATGTTTTCAATAAAAGAATAAAATGTTGATGAAAAGCTTTTGCCAATCCAAAAGAACTATGAAGAAGAAAAAGTGTTACAATTATAGAAGTGGGTAGGTAGAGATGTTGTTTTGAAAAGAAATTTGATGCCCAATGGATGAAGGCGCTGGTTTACTGAAAAGCCAGAGATAAATTTTCTGAAGTTCTTAACACCTTCAAGAAGATGCCATCCCCATGTGGAGCCACTGTTAGCCACCTATAAAAAATTTTCATACCAAATGGTGGCTAAATCTTTTTAGCCTTCAAGAAACAATTCATGTTCAAAATTGTGAGTTCTTGAAGTCTTATGATGATAATCATCCTTGGAATTAATCTTCACTGTTGTTTCACTATTAATCCTAAAGTACCTACTATTTTACCAAGAGAAAACTGCTTAAGAAGCCCCATTTTCCACCATTTCACTTCTCTTTTCACTCACAAAGAATTCCATTTTTTTACCATTATTCCCTTCACAAATCCTTCTAAACCCCTCCCTCTTAACCTTCAAAATCATCAAAAACCCCCTTAAAACCTTATATCTCCCCTTTATTTGGTTTTAAATTCCCTTCTTTTATCTATCACAACCCCCATTTTTGCTTTAAAATCCTCGTCTTAAGCCTAAAAACAGTCTTTTTTCCTTATAAGTTTTTTAGGCCCTGAGGGCTTAAAGCTTTTAAACCCTATCCTTCATGTGACCTAAAGCCCCGCAACCAGGTGCTTAAAACATTGAATCCCCATGCAAAAAACCCCTTTTCCCTTCTATTTCACATTCCCGACATATAATTTTTTAAACAAATTTAGACCGTTGATCTCTGCAGATCAACGGCCATCAGGCCTTCCTTCCCTCCACCCATTCAACTTACCGTGCTTTCCTCCTTTCCAATAACTCGCTCCATCTTTAAATCTCCACTATCCATTCGAGAGATCGAACGATCAGGACTTAACCCAATGAACTCTGCTTACCACCAATAAACCCATCCACAACACGACAAAGTCTACGTCACTGTAGACCCCACTCCATCTCTGCCCTTGCATCTTTGGCCTGTTGTGCTCATTCCGCATCGTCAGATCTGGTACCTCCGATCTGACGGCTTACGTTGCATTTCACAAATTTTTTGTGCCTAAACGTTAATGCCAAAAAAATTTGCGAAATGCGTGGTATTCGGAGGGACGTGTGTTAGGTGATGTATGGAATTGCATTGCTCTCAGGCAATACCGCCTACCCCCCAAATGAAATGCAAAAACTGTTGCTGGTTTTCTGAAACCACCCTTCTTCAATTCGTGTCCTAATTCAAAATTCGAACCCTATTTCATTTTCTACCATAATTTTCTCGCTCCCACTCTTGCACCCACTCATCCTCAAGCATTCCATCACCTCCATTAAACCTCTAAACGCAATTTTACCAGGAATCACAGGGTTTCTTAATGATTTTTTTGTGTTTTGTAGGGATTTTAATGGTGTTTCCTCTGTGTATTTCCACAGTCACAGACAGGTGAAAAATAAGGCTCGGAGTGACGATTCTGTGCCTTAAGCCAACAGAGAAAAGGAACCAGCCGGTTTTCGAAATCATGTCATCAAGTGATTGTGACCCCTAATCTTAGATAAAGCCCTCCAACAGCAGAAAGCCACCTGTATAAACAAATTAGAAAAGTGTATCAGCAGTGAAGAAATTAACGATAAAGGGATTAATTCCTAAGCCTGAAGATTAGAGTTTTTAATCCTTTGGGTTAAAAAGATAAAAACAGTGTCGAAGAATGAAGACCCGAAGATGAAGATTATGGCTTAATCACGCCTAAAACACATCTCAAGAACAAATTAAAGTGTTTTAAATTAAAACAGAGAAAGATGTCAGTAATGAAGCCTCCACTACTACATCAGAGGCTAAAATATCCTTTCAGCTACCAAAGTGCCACCTACAACCCTCAATAAATCAGAAGAAGGCATAGTTATTGCCTAGTCAGTGATATTTTGTTTAAAGATAGCCAAAGTTATTGCCAACCTACCTAAAGAGTTTTAAAGTCAACAAAATATGCCAATTAGCTTAATACTTAATGAAAACCAATTAATACAGAGGAAATATTAGAAAACTTATCTATTGAACCCCTCAAAGATAGAGAAGCATTAACTTGTATTAATTGAACCTAGAGACCCTTCCTTTTATTCTACCTCCTCATTTTCTTATAAAATCTCCTTGAGGAGCACATTGTTGAAGGTTGGACTTTGATGTAATACTTGATTCTCGAAAATTTCTGCATGTAAATAGTTCTCAGAGGTTGTTTAAGCTCTGTTTGTAATCAAAGAAGTTAGGCTGAGAAGAGAAGTTGTTGCTGTACTGAAACATTGGACTTGAAGTATGTAACTGGATCGACATCAATACACAAGCTGATTCATGGGATCCTGGTCTATACCATTGGTGATGTGCCTCTCATTGCACTTTTTTTCCTTCTTATGTTTTCCATAAAATTGTTCATTTTTTTCTGATAAAGAACAACAAATATAGAGCTAGGATTTACTCTTAAAAGTACCCTACTCTCACTGATCAGCTTTATATTTATGTTTTCCTCCTTTGTATATTTAAGAATGATTTAATATAGTCCAAACAGTCAAGGAATGTTGGCGAGCCCCTGTCTTACTGTCTGAACTTTAAACATTGTTCTTGAATGATATTTTCATTACATGCTAAGTAGAGTTGGACTAGGAAAGTTTATGGTTTGCCCTGTCTTCTAGTTCTTTCTCCAAAGGTTGTTTGAAAGTTTCCCTAGAGTATGCTGAAAGCAAGCGTAGATTTTAATGATATCTTACTTGATCTTAAGCTACGCTTTGTTTTTATTATCTTTTTTCATCCTTTCTGAATGTAGTCATGTGGATTACTAGATTTTTTGTCTGATAAGTTAGCTTTAATACAAGCTTGTCCAAAGAATTCTATGGTTAGCCCTGTCCTTTGGTTGGTTTCAAATAGTTACTTAAAAAGGCTTTTCTTCTTTGGAAAGTTGATAAATCCTTGTTGAATCTATTGGCTTTTTCCACTTTCACAACACTCTTAATGTTCCATTCCATCATTTAATCTAAAGGATCCTTTGACATAGATGACTTGCCCCATGGACCACTCTTGATAATTGTTGTACAATTAAAACCTTTTATGACTCCATATCCAAATGTATTAAGTGTTGTTTCATACCCATCCTATCAACTGAACCTTGTTTTGATTATTCACATCTTTGCCCCTCTGAAACCCTTTCATTTTCAGGACTTTCCACTCCATTAAAGATCACACCCAACCAAACAAACAACAAACCTTGTTCTTCATAACTAGCCTAATATCATATTAAAACCTTAAAAGATAAATCAATCTTTGCAATTATAGAGATATCCCTCTCTGGATTCAGGAGGGCTAGATCCTAGAATCCCAAAGTGGTTCACATGTAAGCTCTGCAGCATTTGTATTTGCCAATCTTTCAAACTACAGAGACCTAACATAACCTACTAGATTTAGGTCGAAACAAGTTGATAAGGCAGTGAAAGTGTCATATTCATCAGTAGGTGTGTGAATGGGATGGGTTTACACATAATTAACCTATGGTGGGGAAGAAACCACTTGCACATTTGTAATTATTAGGGAATTAGCATGATTTGCAGTCAAATCAGGACCAAAAAATGAAATTTTATCAATAGTCACAATCCTTCCATCATGTGGGAAGCACATCACTCGAAATAATGTGGACGCAACAACATTCAAATTATAAACATAGTCTTACCCTAGGAGAAAAATAAATTCCAAAGGGCCCATGTCAACCATAACATCAATACATACATTTTTCCTCCCAAGGTAACAGGAAATTGGGGAAGGATCCATAAGGGTTGACTAGTTCTTGTGTTGAAATCTAACAGATTTAGAGCGGTGGACACAAACTGTGGGAAACCCAAATCTTGCCAAGTAGTGGAGGATAGAATACTAACAAAAGCTCCATCATGAATTAAAATGTGATGGATATTCTTATCATGAGCCTTTACCATGATCTTAAAAGGCATGTAGGAAGGGAGATGAGGTTCTATCAATCCACTCCAATCAAAGGAAATGACCTATTTTCCTAGAGGAGGTTTCGTACGAATGAGAGAAATTCACCCTTGCTTGGTGGAATAAAAATAAATAAGAAGAACCTGAGCGATATGATCTGCACTCTCTATGAGAAAAGTACAATCAACTAAAGGTGGAATCAGGTCAACCATTTTCTCAACCAATGGTTGGTAGGGAACAGACTCAAGGGATTCATATTTAGAGAGAGTGGGATCGATTGGATTTAGATTCTGATCAATTGTTGAGCCCTAAAAATGTCCTTTCCTTTCATCAAATTTCACTTCATTCCATTTGTCCTTTATTAGCTATAGGCTTAAAAGATCAATAGGAATGATTAAAATCACTTTAAGAATGCATGAAATGACTGACTTATTATACTCTTGTGGTTTTTTTGTCATAGTGATTTTTTAGCAGACTTAGCTACAGAATGCAATCATTCTGTAGCTAGTCGCATATTCTGTAGCCATATTTATGTTTACACAAGTTATAGGAGTCATTTGAGGGAAAGACGCATATGGCTAAATTCCAGAACTCTCCTACATCATTCCTTGTCCTCCACAAAGGCTGAGCAAAAATCTGAAAGTGGTTATGCACTTGGACAAAGCCAAAACCAAGAAGCGGACTTTTACAAGGATAAGGACTCTACAGGTGTCTTCAGCAAAATACGAGTCCTCAACAGGAGTTCTATTCAATTTTGATTATAAAATATGCCTATGCATATTTCTACTCAATGACAATTATGTATTTGCTTATAAAAATAACTCGGTGAACCGAGAAACAGCTAGTTGATGTTTTGTTGTTAGTTCTCAAAGACTGTGATACTCTGTTTCTGAGAGTTTTTCCTTTAATGAAAGAATTATAACTTTGATGCATGATCTAAAGCAACTTTAAGAAGTTAAGGATTCGTGTGCCAATCTGATGGTAGAGGGCCCCTACTGTCCGAAAGGCTTTGTGCATATTTTCTAGATAAGTGGCCTTTAACTCTTTTTTGTTTTTAACTTAGGCAGTTTTCTGAGTCTATCCTCTTGCATCATACTTATGTCATTTACTTACATCAAATATTACAGTCAATCTTGTTCTCATGAGCTGTTCCAATATATCACTAATGCGTGAATGAGATATAGTTGTAGTACTCTTGAGTTAATTGCATTTTAGTTCAGTTCTATTCATTGCATTTCAGTTCTATTAGTTAATTGCATTTCAGTCCTATTAATTAGACTTAAAAGACCCTCATTATTTTATAATATGCTCTTGTTCTTAACTTCTTCTAACACATCATTATCAGATGAACAATAATTATTTATATCATTTTGAGCTCTTGACTGTTCTGCAATTTCTCATAATTTTATAAACAACCATTTTTTCCAAGTTGTTCCAAGAGATCTCTAACCTTTGAACGAGGCTTAATAGTAAAATTTTGAGTTGCAGAATGAGTAAATTCTAGTGTCATAATTTATTTTAGCATGGGGTTCCTTACTATGTTGTAGATAATGTTTTCTCAAAATGTTCCAACAAATTTCTAACAACGGATGAGATTTTCTCTGTGATATTTTAAGTTGTTGTTTACTAAAGAGAACCTCATTACATCAAACTAATCCTTTTCTCAGTTTGTTCCAACATACCTCTAATGAAATGAATTGGACTGAGTTTAATGTTATGAGTTACTTTTCTTATCAGCTTTACAATCTGTTGATTAGCATTTTCTGTTCTTAGGTGCCATTCATAGTTTAGAGTAGATTTTATTCTGTTTTAGTGTGATCAGCAACTTCTCTTTGCTAGCAATTCAGTTCCCTTAGTATAAAAACACAAAACCAAAAACACTAGAAAAACACTAAGCACAACGAAGTAGGAAGAAGATACCTTGGCACATATGGTGCACTTCACTTCAACAGTTTACTAGCCCTGGTTGACAATTTATGACATCAATTTAGGAACACTAAGTTGAGTAGACATTTTGGCGCCGTTGCTGGGGAAGTGTAACTAGGTAGCCTTATTTCTTACATCTCAAAAATAATGATATGCGTAGATAAAGAGACTCAAGGGGTAGATTTATAAGAAGCAGAAGCTTGATTCCTAGAACACCACTTGTTTCACCAAGACCAAGAGGCAGCATACCTCCAACTCAAACCCATATCCCATATTATACTGATCATAGACTCCCAGAAGACTTAATATCAGATATTCCATTAGAAAGACCTTCCACTTCATCCACTGAACTTGTCTTAGAAGAAGATTCAAGGACCCTTGCTAGAGACATAAACTTTTCCACTTCCACAGAAGAATCAACCATGTCAGAAGAAGGGGGAGGAGGAGTCTTTAATGGATAACATACACTATTTGGAGGAGGTAGAGGTAGAGATAGAGGAGAAGGAGGTAGAGGTGCAGAAGGAGAAGGAGGTAGAGGTGAAGAAGGAGGCAGAGGAAGAGGTAGAAGGGAAATGGGAAGCTCTTTTGGGTTTCCTATAGTAGATGAAGAAACCAATGCAACTATGAAAAATATTTCACCCTCTGTCCTTCCAAACTTTTATGGACTCCAAAGTGAAGATCCTGAAACATTCCTATTTGAATTTGAAGTCCTATGTAGAACCTATGATTACTTACAAGATGCCCAAAAACTTAAACTATTCCCTTCAACATTGAAAGGAGCAGCATTAAATTGGTTTATGAGTTTAATCAACAGTTCTATTAGGACATGGGAAGACATGAAACAGGCATTTCTAGAGAGGTATTTGGATTATTGTATGCCAGTCAACCATAAGGAGGAAGTGTTTAAAATGCTACAAAAAGGAGATGAAAATCTGGAAGATTTGTTGGAAAGGTTTAACTATAACATCAAGAGAGAAAAAATGGAAAACTTAGATCAAGATACTTTGAAAGCTCTCTTTTTGAAGACAATTAGGGATGAATGGCTAGATATCCTTAATATGATGGGAAAAGGGGATATATCTCAGCGTACATTACCTGAAATAGTTGAATTATGTATCAACCTTTCAAGAGGGAAATCTAAAACTATAAAAGGACCAAGAGACCCTGCTCTTGCAAGGGCAAGTAAGTCTACTACTGGGACAATAAATAGGGCAGAAATAGGACATATGCTTGATGAATTCAAATCTGACATTTTAGGGGGTCTTAGTGAACAAATAGACACCCCTAAGTTACAAAACAAGCAAAAATCTGAATTTGATGCCTTAGCAATCTTTTGTCCCAAATTTAGAAAGAAGCATGCCTTGAGAGAGTGCCCTTTGGATGCAAAAATAGTAGAGACTTGTGTAATTTGTTAAAAAAAACATGAGACCAAGAGTCGTCCTTCACTTCCTAGTCTTAAAGCTGTCTTTCAAGAAGAAACCCCTACAAATTCCACAAAATCTCTCAATTTTGTCTCTAGGATGCCTTGGCAAGGACCTCACACATAAGGATTCCATGATCAGTTGTATAATCAACCCCCACCAAATTTGAATTCTTGGCAGAAACCTTGGGCCCAATTCCAAAATCAATCTCAAACTTGGGCATAAGGAGCACAAAATCCCTATGGAAGATACTCTCAGTATTATCAATATCCATCATCTTATCCACCATATCCAAATTTCCATCCTCAATAAAATCCTCAACAAAATCCACAACATCAAAATCCACTACTTCCATTACCATTTCCTCAGAAAGCAAATCAGTTACCTGCCCAACCCATACCAAACCCCAACAATAAAAATCCTCAGAACACATACATGATAGAAGGCCAACAATTCCCAACCTATTTGATTACTCCTTTAGACCTTAGTGATGTTCAACTTAGGTTTGGAAGAATACTTGAAAAGAAGAAACCTTCTGTAATCATACAAGAGCAAAACAACTTTGAGGAAGATTCTCTACGGCTAAATAAAATTCTTGAACAGAACACATATTTTCAAGACCCAAATATTGAAAAATCAAAACAAAAAGAACCAATAATTTCAACTCCTATATTAGAGCAGCCATCAACATTCACTTCTACACCTCCTTTTCCAGAAAGATTACAAATTGACAAGGGTATTGAAAAACAAATTATGGTGCCTAATTATGATTTCCTAGATGAGCTAAGGAATTTATGTATTAAGATCCCATTACTACAAGCCATCAAGGAAATTCCAATCTTAGCAAAGACAATAAAGGAGTTGAGTATGAAAAAAACAGGAAAAAGAATAAAAAGACAAAGAAAATTCAATTGGCAGGAAAAATAGCAGACATCATGATGGGTAAGATTGCTATTCCAAAGTATCTAGACCCAGGAAATCCAGTTGTTAAAATACACATCAATGGAACTGAGATCCAAAACACACTTATTGATTTAGAAGCAGCAATCAATATCATGAGTAGACAAATCATGGATAAACTAAAACTTCCTAATCTTCTTTTTACACCCACATTATTACAATTAGCAGACAGATCTGTAACTAAACCTGATGGGGTAATAGAAGACATTCCAGTGTCCTTAGATTCTTGGGAGTATCCTGTGGATTTTATGATCCTAACTCCTAAAAATAATCTAGGAGGACATCCTATTATATTAGGAAGACCTTGGTTAGCTACAGCTGATGCTTTCATTAGCTGTAGATCCGATGATATGTACATCTTTTATGGTAGTTCAACCAAGAAATTTACCTTGTATCCTCCAGCAAAAAAAATTACAAAATTAGATGATACTTAATGGATGAGGATGAATAATACATACAACCTCTCTTCACAATTTCATAAATTAGTGGAGATAGCCAGATTCTAAATACCTTAGAAAATTTTGAATCCTCTTCGAAATAAAAACATGAACAATTTCAAGAAGAATCCAACATTGAGTTTTTATCATCAAGACAGATGTCTCTTTACTCCATGGATAAATTTGGCAGCTCTATAATTGAGATATTTCCAGGTAAAACTTTAAACATAAACAAGAACCTAGAGAAATCTCAACAAGAAAAGCTAGTCAAGATATTACAGAGACATTCTTATGCATATGCATGGGAGTACACTGATATGAAAGGAATAAGTCCTAAGACTTGCACTCATCACATCTACATAGAGGAAAATTGTAAACCAATCAGACAACCTCAAAGACGGATGAATCCAAACCTTAGGGAGATTGTTAAAGAATAATTGCAGAAATTGTTAAATGTCAACTTTATCTATCCCATTTCAGATAGTCAGTGGGTTTCTCCTTTGGTAATTGTGCCAAAGAAAAATGGTAAATGGAGGGTATGTATTGACTACCGGGAATTAAACAAAGCTACTCTTAAATATCATTTTCCCCTACCTTTCATAGATTAGGTGTTAGATACATTAGCTGGCAAAAAGTACTTCTAATTTTTAGATGGCTTTAGTGGTTATAATCAAATTCAAGTAGCACTTGAAGATCAAGACAAAACCACATTTACCTGTCCTTGGGGTACCTATGCTTACCGAGTATTGCCATTTGGACTATGCAATGCACCTACAACATTTCAAAGGGCAGTACTAGGAATCTTTTCAGATCTAATACATGATTGTGTAGAGGTATATATGGATGATTTCACAGTCTATGGAAACACATTTGAAGAAGTCTTACCAAACTTGGAAAAAGTTTTAAAGAGATGTAAAGAAGAAAATATTTCACTAAGCCATGAGAAGTGTTTTATGATGTTTACTGAAGGGATTGTTTTGGGGCATCACATTTCAGGGGATGGGATTAGAGTTTATGAGTCAAAATTTGAAGTCATATCTAACTTATCTGTTCCAAGTTGTCAAAAAGATGTTAGGAGTTTTCTAGGATTTACAGGGTATTATAGAAGATTTATAGAAAACTTCACCAATATAGCATCTCCACTTTTCAAATTACTCACCAAGGACTGTGAATTCAAGTGGAATCCTGATTGCCAGTTAGCCTTTGAGACCCTGAAAACAAAAATCTCTGAAGCACCTATTTTAAGGGTACCTAACTAGAAATTACCTTTTCATATTTCAACAGATGCCTCAGATACAGCTTTAGGAGCTGTATTGGGACAAAAAGACCTGATTCATTATGCCATCTACTATACAAGTAAAAATTTGACCCTTCGGAGTTAAATTATACTGTAACTGAAAAAGAGTTCTTAGTTGTTGTTCATGCCATCAATAAATTCAGACACTATATAACAGGCTATGAAACTTTTGTTCACACAGATCACTCTGCAATTAAATATCTAATGAACAAATAAATTACTAATGGCAGTCATAAGATGGTTATTGCTTTTACAGGAATTCAACATCACCATTCTAGATAGGCCTGGGAAACAAAATACAGTAGCTGATTTCCTATCTAGACTCCAAAACATTAAAGACAATACTCCAGTTGAAGATTAATTCCCTGATGAATATCTTTTTGCAATTTCTACTCAAACTCCCTGGTTTGCTGAAATTGCCAATTATCTAGTTTCAAGGAAATTTCCTTCAATAATGAATGCAAGAGACAAAATAAAGATCATTTATGACAGTGAAAAATATTCATGAGTTGCTAATGAGTTATACAAAATAGGTCCAAACTTTATCATTAGGAGATGTGTTCGAGAAGATGAGATGCCTGAGATCCTCAAGGCATGTCATGATGAACCTTGTGGTGGACACTTTGCTGATAAAAGGACAGCTTATAAGATCCTTCATTTAGGATACTATTGGCCATCCCTCTTTAAAGATGCTAAAGAGTTTGTCAAAAGGTGTGACAGCTATCAAAGGGTAGGGAAACCTTCTCCTTCGAGTGAGATGCCATTGCAGCCTCAGGTACATATTGAACCTTTTGAGAAATGGGCTTTAGATTTTGTAGGACCTATTATTCCTCCATCGAGAGAAAAGAAATATATATTATTTTGCACTGATTATGTTACCAAATGGGTAGAGGCCAAGCCATTACTTTCTGCTATTGAAGCATCTGTAGTTAATTTTCTTTTTGAGGATATTTTTACTCGTTTTGGTGTCTAAAGAGAAATTGTTACAGATCAAGGATCTCAATTCACATCAAGGCTAGTGGAACAAATGATGGAGAGGTACAAAATCAGACATAGAAAATCTACTCCCTATCATCCACAAACAAATGGCCAAGTGGAATCTACTAATAAGGTCATTGAAGGGATCCTAACAAATACTATTCATTTACATAAAAGAGATTGGGCAGACAGGCTTCCTGAAGCCTTGTGGGCCTATAGAACTACATGGAGAAGCACAACAGGTCATACCCCTTACGAACTTGTTTATGGAAAACAAGTCTTGTTTCCCATAGATTTTCAGATTCAAACTTTTAAAATGGCAGTCCAGCTAGGACTTGATCTAACAAAAGCACAAAAGCATAGATTGGAGCAAATTAATGAATTGGATGAGATCAGACATGATGCAGTCCAGAAAACAAATATAGTCCAACAGCAAAGGACTAGATGGCATGATAAGTACATTAAGGAAAATAAATTCAAAGAAGGTGACTGGGCCCGCTTGTTTGATTCAAAGTTCAAAGATTTTCAAGGTAAATTCCAAACACATTGGCTTGGGCCATATGAAATTGTGAGAATTTTTGACAATGGAGCAATAAAAATCAGGACAATAGATGAAGATAAGGTGACTTTTCTTGTAAATGGTCATAGATTGAAACTGTATCATAAGCCACTTTCAAGAGAAGAATTTTTCAAGAGATTCCAAGAGAACAGTGATGTGAAGTTAATGAAGAAGAATCCTTCTTCTTCATCAACTTAATTGTATTTTTTGAAATCAGATGCTAAAAAAAAAAAAAAAGTATAAACATGAAAACTAATCATTGATTAGCATCTTTATACAGAAAAGATAAGGTGAAAATCACAATATTTCTGACACTTTAGCTTTTCAAAATTTTCCTTTTCCTGCAAACAACTATCATAAAATCATAAGTGCAGGCTCATTTTACATATCACATTCCACTTATGATCCATTTCATTCCATCATATCTCACTTCATCCATATTTCATTCACTCCGTTCATCCATACTTCATTCACTCCATTTCATGATTCATCTCATTTCATTTCAGATTTTCAAAATTGATCTTTTTCTGCAATTGAGTATTACAAATCATAAGTTGCAGGCCACTTTTCATATTTCATTCCATCATATTTCACTTCATTCATGCTTCATTCCACTATATTTCATGATCCATTTTTTTTCATACTTCATTCCATCAATATTCAAATCATTTCATTCCATGTCTCAAAGCTTTTACAGGTACATTCTGCAGCCATACATTCTGCAGCCAGATATTCTGCAGCCAACCATTCAGCAACCACTTGTTCAGCAACAAATTGATCCTACACACCTACTTCAACAAGAAAAATCAAAAGGATTATAAAGACTGAAAGATCAATAATTTTCAAAGGAAAGACAAAGCATATTAAGACAACAAAAATCAAAAGAAAGGCTAAGGTAAAATTGTGTGAAATTATTATGATAGCAGATTATGAAAGATATAGTATGGTTAAGTCATATGTATGTTTCATAGAGCTATTTTGATTATTCTTATTGATCAAGCCTATCATAAAATCCTTGAACAAATCCCTTCCATTCCGCTCCATATCAAATCATCATTTATTAAAAGTTAACGGTCAGTACTTGAAGTGACCTATTAGGTCACGTCACTAACCCGAAATATTCATTGATGATTTTGAAATCCTCATGAGATTTCTCCACGGTCTTTTACTCCATGACAACTCTCAAAATCGATCATTCGTATGATTTACCCTCACCGTATTTCACTCATCCCATATCCACTTCATGTCATTTTTCCGTAGCCAATTCTTGTCTGCAGAAATAGAGAAGTCATATTTAGGGTGAAACAACCCTCTATGGCCATTTTTACCTCAGATAGGAGAGCAGTAACAGAGCAGTAAATTGAAGTTGAGGAAAAGAAGCCATGGGACTTATTGTAAGGTCTGAGCCAGTTGGAACCAAATATCTAGAAGGTTACCCACAGATTAAAGAGATGTTACAGTAGGTTGGATGGCTAAATTTTTTAGAGAATTTCAATGGATTTCACAAGGAGGTCACCAAGTCATTTGCCCGGTCATTCAACGGGTCAGAATTTGAAATAGGTGATGTCAAGTTCATTATCACAGAATCCTTCATAGTAGAAGCAACAGAGTTGCCAAGGAAAGGTGAACGATGGCTTAAAAACAAATAATTTCACAATGAAGGATGGAGACCGATGCTAAAAACACCAGGTATGGATATTTTAGTTTTCAAGAAAGGCATTCCTAGTTCAGCCTTGAAAAATAAATGGCGAAATATGTTGCTAATTCTACAAAATTTTATAACTAGTGAAGGAAGGTTTGGCACCCTATATGTTTATCACATTCGGCTTATGATGAATTTCCTAGATGAAGAGATAAATTTACCCTTTTTCTTGCTCCATAGCCTAAAGAGGATGGCTACTAATGTCCAAAAAAGGGTTCAGTTCTTGGAAACCACCTTATATCATCATGGCCTAGTTAAAATTCTAATTGAGCATCATTTGAAAAAGGTAGGAGACAGTTGGGATGAGTTCCTCTTGACAAATCATTTTGAAGAACCTAAAGAAACTATGTCTAAAGGAAAACTTGTAAGAAGAAGCAGGAGAGAAAAAATTGTCAAATCTGTTGAAATTAAAACTGATAAAACAATACAAGAAGATAGTGAGGAGATTATCTCTAAAAAATTGGCCAAAATCAAGAAACAGCTCAAAAAGGAAAAGATAATAAGAAAGGATGCTAAGAAGAGAGGTGAGGGACCATCTAAACTAAGAAAAAGTCATAGGCTTAAAGGCATATTGAAGAATACATGAGTTAAACAAACATGAATCATAGATATTGAAGATGAAGAGACACCAATTGACAGATCTCCTGAGTACCAGTACGAAGAAAATCCTGATAGAGGAACTCCGGAGGTAGACCCAGCCCAACAACAGATCTATAATTATGTTGAATCATTAGAAAAAAGAGCCTTAGAAAACAGAGAAAGAACTCCTAGCCCACAAGAATCTTCAATTGAAGTGCTGAGAAGAGAAAAATATGAATTGGAAGTACTCAATAGGCATATAAAAAATGAAAATGAAATTTTAAGGGAACAAGTCAAACTGAAAAGTGACATGAACACAACTCTCTCTACAAATGGAAAAATTGTACAAGGCTAGTGAGAAACTGAAGAAGAAAAACAAGAAGTTGAATAGGGCACTTATAAATCTGAGGTTCAAATTGATCATAAGAAAGCCTAGGATGCCATTGACCACCAAGAAAAGCAGAAAAAGGAAGCTAGATGTCTTGGCTAAAGTTTCAGAATACATGGATTGATTGCATGAGGACATGCAAAAGTTTTACAGTGGGGGTATGTTGAGCCCTAAAAATGTCCTTTCCTTTCATCAAATTTCACTTCATTCCATTTGTCCTTTATTAGCTATAGGCTTAAAAGATCAATAGGAATGATTAAAATCACTTTGAAGAATGCATGAAATGACTGACTTATTATACTTTTGTGGTTTTGTTGTCATAGTGATTTTTGAGCAAACTTAGCTATAGAATGCAGTCATTATGTAGCTAGTCGCATATTCCGTAGCCATCTTTATGTTTACACAAGTTACAGGTGTCATTTGAGGGAAAGACGCATATAGTTAAATTCCAGAACTCTCCTACATCATTCCTTGTCCTCCACGAAGGCTGAGCAAAAATCTGAAAGTGGTTATGCACGTGGACAAAGCCAAAACCAAGAAGCAGACTTCTACAAGGATAAGGACTCTGCAGGTGTATTCAGAAAAATACAAGTCCTCAACAGGAGTTCTAGTTCGATTTTGATTACAAAATACACCTATGCCTATTTCTACTCAATGACAGTTATGTATTTGCTTATAAAAATAACTCGGTGAACTGAGAAACAGTTAGTTGATGTTTTGTTGTTAGTTCTCAAAGACTGTGATACTCTGTTTCTGAGCATTTTTACTTTAATGAAAGAAGTATAACTTTGATGCATGATCTGAATAAAATTTAAGGAGTTAAGGATTCGTGTGCCAATCTGATGGTAGAGGGCCCCTACTATCCAAAAGGCTTTGTGCATATTTTCTAGATAAGTGACCTTTAACTCTGTTTTGTTTTTAACTTAGGCAGTTCTCTGAGTCTATCCTCTTACATCATACTTATGTCATTTACTTACATCGAATATTATATTCAATCTTGTTCTCATGAGTTGTTCCAATATATCACTAATGCGTGAATGAGATATCGTTGTATTACTCTTGAGTTAATTGCATTTTAGTTCAGTTATGTTCATTTCATTTCAGTTCTATTAGTTAATTGCATTTCAGTCCTGTTAATTAGACTTAAAATACCCTCATTATTTTATAATCTGCTCTTGTTCTTAACTTCTTCTAACACATCATTATCATATGAACAAGAATTAGTTATATCATTTTGAGCTCTTGACTGCTCTGCAATTTCTCATAATTTTACAAATGGCCTTTTTTTCCAAGTTGTTCCAAGAGATCTCTAACCTTTGAACGAGGCTTAATAGTAACATTTTGAGTTGAAAAATGAGTTAATTCTAGTGTCATAAGTTATTTTAGCATAGGGTTCCTTACTATGTTGCAGATAATATTTTCTCAAAATGTTCCAACAAATTTCTAACAACGAATGAGATTTTCTCTGTGATATTTTAAGTTGTTTTTTACTAAAGAGAACCTCATTACATCAAACTAATCCTTTTCTCAGTTTGTTCCAACATACCTCTAATGAAATGAATTGGACTGAGTTTAATGTTATGAGTTACTTTTCTTATCAGCTTTACAATCTGTGGATTAGCATTTTCTGTTCTTAGGTGCCATTCATAGTTTACAGTAGATTTTATTCTGTTTTAGTGTGATCAATAACTTCTCTTTGCTAGAAATTCAGTTCTTTTCCCCTTAGTATAAAAACACAAAACCAAAAACACTAGAAAAACACTAAGCACAATTAAGTAGGAAGAAGATACCTAGGCACATATGGTGCACTTCACTTCAAAAGTTTACTAGCCCTGGTTGACAATTTATGACATCAATTTAGGAACACTAAGTTGAGTAGACATCAATCACCTCATCAACTAGTGGAGGATTGGGAGAAATATTCTGGTAACCAAATGGAAGTCGTGGCTGAGAATATGTAAGGTTTTACAACACTTTTGAGGCTTCATCCATATAAGGAAAAAGATTAATAGGATTATTCCCTTCACGTAACCTACAAGGAAACTTAAATTTACCCTTTTTCACATGGACCTTACTATCACTTGGTGATGGTTTATCACCATCATGATATCTAGAGGTTGATGAAAAAGGTTGATGTGAGCTTGTATAGCACACTTCTAATATCTTGGGAATTTTGGGTGTGTGTTATATTATTTCCCAAAAAAAATTTAGGATTCCATATTAGGTGGGAGGACCTAGCTATGGTTTTTCACATGGTTTTCTGCATGATGGTTTTTTATCCATGGTATTTTGTAGATTTGGTCAAGGGAACTATGGCTATGTTCTAATATAGGGTTAATGGATTTGGTTTTATGAATGATTCAACATGTATATACATGTATTGCAACATTGAAAAGAACATAATGAAAAATCAATCTAGTAGTCCCAATTTTGGGATCCAGAGGAAAATCTCTGTGTATATTTGTTTTATGCTTTATTCTCTTGCCATTGTCTATTTTTTGTTTTAAGAATTTTTTTACAGGTAATTTATGTAAAGGGTTAAAACCTACATTTGGCATCAAAGTTGTTTCATCTTCAAGGGGATGCATTTGCTGCTGAGGGGTTTTGCTCAGGCCTATGGTAGACACTATTCAGGGGGAGATATGTGGGATCAATTCTTGCGGTGAAGAAATATGGAGAGAAATTGGAAGATAAAGATCAAGAAATGTTAGAAAATTATATATTATAGAGCATTGGAACAAACAAAATATATGCGAAAACACAAACACAAGAAACACATAAAACTAGAGAGACACAAATATACGTGGTTCACCCAGTTTGGGCTACGTCCACCCTAAATAGCTAGTCCTTCCTTTCTATTATCCAAGAAAATGAAAAGACACAACCTACAACAGATCAACTGTAATATCCTTTTTTCTCTCTCATAGTCTCCCTATCTGTTTCTCGCTCTGAGAATACACATACAATCCACGGCCACAATAAAATACCCTCATACAAGCGAGGAGTTGCCTTATAGGGCAAAAAACCCTAAACTAAACATAACTTCTACCATCATATCATCCACCTAATGAATGGCCCATATTGACTAGAAATTATTATACTTTTACAAAGAAATTTTACTTCTAGTTTTAGCTTCAAAAGCGCTGCCCCTGAAACCCCCCGCTCGGGGAGGGGGGGACTCCATAAAGTCACAACTACTCACCCCTGGACCCCCCAAGCAATGTTTAATTAAGGGTGGCTTTTCCACCCCATTAAGATACAGGGGTCCAACACTGTGATACAAAATAAATAATATAATCAGGCTCCACACCCAACAATCTCCCACTTGGAGAATGATTGTAGCAGCTCCACCACTACTTCATTTGCTAGAAAATGACTCCACTTTGGACCTGGTTGTTTCTCATATTTATAATCATTCTTGAATACCAATTGAAACTGAGCATATCCTCAGTTTCTCCCTAGTTACAACTTTTGTTAGCATATTTGCAGGATTCTGACTAGTGTGTATCTTTTCCAACTTCAATTGTCCATCTTTCAACACTGACCGTATGAAATTGTACGTGAGTTGTATGTGTTTAGTCCTGGAATGAAATGTTGATTTCTTTGCAATATGAATGGAGCTTTGGCTATCACTATATAATGTGCCCATATCATGCTTCTTACACAATTCATCCATAAACCTTTGTAACCAAATCATTTCTTTACTAGCCTCTGTAGCAGCAACATACTCTACTTCTGTTGTTGAAAGTGCAACAACACTTTGGATTTTTGAAACCAAACTAAAATTTGTTCCACCTACAGTAAATACATACCCTGTAGTGCTCCTCCTGTTATCTCTGTCACCTACCATACTTGCATCAACATATCCCTGTAGAGCAATGTTTGAAACACCAAAGAATAATGCTTGATTTGTGGTACCTCTCAAATATCTGATAATCCATTTCACTACCATCTAATGTTATTTTCCTGGATTGTTCACGTACCTACTTACAACTCCCACTGCATGTGAAATATTAGGCCTTGTGTAGACCATTGCATACATCAAGCTTCCAACTGTTGATGCATATGGAACTTTAGACATATAATCCATTTCTTCTTGGGTCTTGGGGCACATCTCCTTACTAAGTTTGAAATGGCTAGAAAAAGGTGTATTAACTGGTTTTGCATTCTGCATATTAAATCTTTTCAACACCTTTTGTATGTACTCATTTTGAGACAGTGTTAATTTGCGATTTTCCATGTCTCTAGTTATTCTCATACCAAGGATTTGTTTTGCAGCTCCCAAATCCTTCATTGCAAGTGAATTTGCCAATTTTCTTTTGAGCACATTTATTTCCTGCATGTTAGACCCTGCAACAAGCATGTCATCTACATACAATAACAATATAATATATCTGTCATCATTTTGCTTTTTCAGATAAACACAACGATCAGAGTGACATCTAGTATAACCTTGTTCAGACATAAACCTGTCAAATTTTAGATACCACTACCTTGGAGCCTGTTTTAAGCCATACAAGCTCTTCTTTAACCTGCACACTATTTTTTCTTTCCCTTTGACCTCATATCCTTCTGGTTGCTCCAGATAGATATCTTCCTCCAAATCTCCATGGATAAATGTTGTCTTTACATCTAACTGTTCAAGATGTAAATCTTCCGTTGTTAAAAGACTTAAAATAGCTCTGATTGAAGTCATCTTAACAACAGGAGAAAATATTTCATCAAAATCAATTCCTTTATTTTGTGCAAACCCCTTCACCACAAGTCTAGCTTTGTACCTTTGTTTTCCTCCCTTTTCTTCCTTTAGCCTATAAACCCATTTATTCTGCAATGTAGTTTTACCTGCAGGCAACCTAACTAAGTCCCAAGTCTGATTATGTATTAAGGAGTCCATCTCTTCTTCCATGGCTAGCTCCCACTTATTCCTGCTTTCAACCTGCATTGCTTCTTCATAACATTGGGGTCCACCAGAATCAGTCAATAATAAATAATATAATGAAGGAGAGTATCGTTCAGGGGGTCTACTTATCCTGGTAGATCTTCTAACATCACTTTCAGTTCTTTGAGGTGCCTGTTGCTATTGTGGTGGTTGTTGTTGTAGTGGTTGTTGATTATTATTATTTTTAGGCACCTTTACTTTTTCAGTGATCTCATCAGGAACTATGTATTCCTTGTTTTCTTTTTCCTGTTTCTTTTCCTGTAACTGATCCTTATACAAGACCTTTTCATTGAATATTACATCTTTGATCCTAATGATTTTTTGATTTTCATAATCGTATAAGCGATAACCAAAATCATTAACACCATATCCAATAAAGGTACATTTATTTGATTTGCCTCAAGCTTTGTTATGTTTTCTTTATTAATATGGACAAAGGCCTCATAGCCAAAAGGATTTAAAAAAGAGTAGTTTACCTTGTTACCTGTCCATGCTTCCTCTAGAATACTACCATCCAAGGAACTTGAAGGCCCTATGTTTATTAGATAAACAGCAGTATCTACAACATCTACCCAAAATTGTAAAGGCAATCCTACATGCAATCTCATGCACCTTGCATGCTCCATGATTGTTTTGTTCATCCTTTCTGACACACCATTTTCTTGTGGTGTTCGTGGAACTGTCTTCTCTCTGCAAATTCTATGCTCTGAACAATACCTATAAAACTCTTCGCTGCAATATTCACCTCCATTATCTGATTTTGAGACACTTCAACTTCTTTCCTTTCTCAATCTCAACCAAAGATTTCCATTTCTTGAAAATGTCAAATACATCAAATTTATTTTGAATACAATAAATCCAAGTTTTTCTAGTTGCATCATCAATAAAAGTAACATAATAATGATAACCACGGAGAGATGATACCTGAGCAGGCCCCCATACATATGTATGCACAAACTCTAATTTTTCACTCTTCTTTTCTTTCCCAACTCTTAGAAATCTGACTCTCTTCTGTTTTCCATAAATGAAATTCTCACAGAAATCCAAATCAACATTCTTCAAACCCAGCAACAAATTTCTTAAGTGAAGAATATTCATCCCCTTCTCACTCATGTGTCCGAGCCTATGATGCCATAATGTTGCATCTGCTCCTTTGGAAGTTAAAGCATTAACAGAGTTAGAAATACCATTTCATAAATATAATGTACCAACCTTTTCGCATTTTTCTATTACCAGGGCTCCTTCGGTGACCTTCCAAGTTTTATCTGTGAAAGTTGTCACACACCTTCACCGCCTAACTGCCATGTTGAAATCAAATTTTTCTTCAGATCTAGAACATGCCTTACCTCCTTTAATAGCCATTGGTTTCCATTCTACTGTTTTACAATAACTTTACCCATTCCAACAATTTTACAGGGTTTATCATCACCCAAATAGACTTGTCCAAAAGCTCCTTGAACATAGTCATGAAAATATTTCTTATCAGGTGTGGCATGGAATGAGGCCCTTTGAATCTACCACCCAGGAATCAATAGCATTTTTGAAAGAAAGATTCAAAGCATCTTGTAACACATCACCTGTCACATTTGCTTCACGATTTTTTTCTTGTTGTACATCTCCTTCTTTTTCCTTCCGAGATCTATAGTCATTCTTTAGGTGTCCTTTCTTTTCGCATTTCCAGCACACTATCCCCGATCTAGACTTGGATCTGCCTTTCCTTGATTTACTGTGATATCCTGAGCTCTTTCCTCTTTCCATTTTTCTAGCCCTAGACTCTACACTCAAATCATTACCCGATGTCTCACCGGAGCTTTTTCATCGCATTTCCTCTCTAAGGATAGCACCGATAACATCATCAAACTTTAAAGTACTAGATCCAGAGACATAGTTACTAATGGCCATAACTAAACCATTCCAACTTTCTGGCAATGAGAACATAAATAACAGAGCCCTAACTTCATCATAAAAGTTTACCCATATAGAACTTAACTCACTGGTAACTATATTAAAATCATTTAAATGGTCTGCAACAGATCCTCCTTCCGACATATTCATATTAAATAAACATTTCATAAGAAATACCTTGTTTGAGGCCGAGGGTTTTTTCATATAGTTTCACCAATGCCTTAATCAAACCCTCTGTTGTTGTTTCCTTCGAAATATTGAAGGCTACCGACGCTGCGAGGCACAACCGTACTGTTCCGAGTGCCTTTCTATTGAGAATCTCCCATTATGCATCTGTCATAGCCGTCAAATTCTTTGTTTTTCCACTCAATGGTAGGTACAGATCTTTCTGATACAGATAATATTCCATCTGCATCTTCCATAACGAGAAGTTTTGGCCGTTAAATTTATTGACCCTAAATTTACCATCTTCCGCCATTGCTCCCACTTGAACCAGAAACCCTTCTTTCCTGTGATTTTATCAGCCAAATAGACCTTTGGCTCTGATACCAGTTGTTAGAAAATTATATATTATATAACAATGAAACATATAAAATATATGCAAAAACACAAACACAAGAAACACATAAAACCATAGAAACACAGATATACATGGTTCACCCAGTTTGGGCTACGTCCACCCTGAACAACCAGTCCTTCCTTTCTATTATCCAGTAAAATGAAGAGACACAACCTACAGTAGATCCGCTGTAATATCCTTTGTTCTCTCTCACAGCCTCCCTATCTATTTCTCGCTTTGAGAATACATATAAAATCCACAACCATAATACAATACCCTCATACAAGTGAGGAGTTGCCTTATAGGGTGAAATACCCTAAACTAAACATAACTTCTACCATCAGATCATCCACCTAATGAACGGCCCAGATTGACTAGAAATTACTATACTTTTACAAAGCAATTTTACATCTATTTTTAGCTTCGGGGGCGCTACCCCCGAAACCCCCTGCTAGGGGGGGCCCCATAAAGTCACAGTCACCCCCCCAGGCAGCGTTTAATTATGAGCGGCATTTCCACCCCATTAAGGTACAGGGGTCCAACGTTGTGATACAAAATAAACAAGATAATCAGGCTCCACACCCAACAATAAATATAATGGTCAGAGTTTTGAGTTGTGGAAGATCAAGATGGAGAATCTGATGGTGGATAAATATCAATGGATCATGGTAGATCTAGGTACCAAACCAACGTCAATGTCAAATCAAGACTGGGAGAAGTTGGATCAGAAATAAAAGAGCACAATACGGTTGTGTATCTCAGATTCAATATTTTTGAATGTATCCGGGGAAGATACAACAAAGGCTTTGTGGGACAAGTTAGGGACTTTGTACTAGTATAATTCTCCAGTGAAAAAAATGTTCCTACAAAAAAATATGTGTAAACTGAGGATGAAGGATGGAGACTTGGTGACAGAGAATTTGAATGCATTTAATATTGTGGTAAGCCAGTTTTTATATATTGATATTAAAATTTTAGATAAATATAAGTGCATTAGTTTACTATGTTCTCTACATATTTTTGGGATACTTTGGTTGTTCCAATAGGTAGCAATACAACTACCTTGAAGTTTGATCAAATTGTCTCATCCTTTCTATCGGAGGAACATAAAAATATGGAGGGGAATAATGGATATACCTTGCATGTACATGGACGGTCCCAGAAAAGAAACAAAAATAATTCCTCAAGTGCAAGATCTAAATCTACAGGGAGATCAAAATCTCCAGGAAAACATATAAAGGTGTGTTGGAAATGCGTAAAGGAAGGGCACTTCAATAAGGACTGTAGATCTAAATGTCCTCAGAAAGGAAAGGGATCTAATGATACTCCTTCTTCATAGGTGAAAACCACCTCACATGAGGGCAGGGATGTGTACTTGGCTTCTTCTTCAAGTACATGCGTAGATGATGAGGCATGGTTGATTGACTCCGGTGCATCCTTTCACTTCACCCCCAATAGGGAGTGGTTCTACGATTATGAGAAATATGATGGTGGTGATGTCTTATAAGGGGAAGACAGGAAGGAAAAAATCATCGAATGCGGAAAATTCAAGTTGAAGTTGCAAGGTGGTAGGATTAGAACACTTCTTGGTGTTCCACGCATTCCTACATTGGCTAGAAATATTATTTTTGTAAGAAATATGGATGATTCAGGTGTAAAAATAATGTTCAAGAAGGATACAAGAAGGATGGTTTGGGGAGCACTGGTATTGATGTGAGGAGCTCAGATTGGAACTCTATACAAGATTCTGGGTATAATTGTTATCGATGGGTGCAAAATTTATGTGGATCCTGAAAGTGGAGTAGAAAATATAATGGTCTCTAGAGAAAATACCATGTTTTTGCATCAAAGGCTTGGACATATTGGAGATAAGGGCCTTTGAATAATTCATGCTAATAATATTGTAGAAGGTATTTCTAATTTCTCCCTAGATTTTTATTTTTTGTGAAAATTTTGTATATGGGAAGCAGAATCAGATGAGTTTCCCCTCTGGTGCTAAGAGGGTGAAAGAGATATTAGAGCTTGTGCATAGTGAAGTGTTTGGACCTATGTCAGTTCCATCCCTGGGTAAGTATGTGTACTATGTATCATTTATAAATGACTTCTCAAGGAATACACAGATATATTTCCTTAGGAAGAAATCTGAATTCTTTGACACATTTAAAGAATTTAAGGTTCTGGTGGAAAACCAAACAGAGAAGAAGATAAAGGTGTTGAGGATAGATAATGGTGGAGAGTTATGTAAGAAGTTTGGTATATAATGACAGAATTCTACTCCATACACACCTTAGAAAAACAAAGTTGTAGATAGAATGAACAAGACGTTGATGGAAAAGGCAAGAAGCATGCTCAACGGTGTTCAGTTAGGACAAGAATTCTAGGCAGAGAGGGTGGAGACTACATGTTCCCTGGTTAATAGATCACATTCTTCAGCATTGGGGGATAAGACTCCACATGAGGTATGGATTGGAAAGAAACCCTATCTTTCACATTTGAGGGTATTTGGATGTGATACATATGTGCATGTTCCAAAGGATAAAAGAACCAGGTTGGATCGTAAATATGAAAGGTGCATTTTTATTGGGTATAAGGATCATTTAAAAGGTTAAAATATTTAGAACCTAGAAGTAAGCAAGGTTGTGTACAATCAAGATGTGGTGTTTAGAGAGGTGAAATATGTTATTAAACATGAAGTACTACCAAAGGAACCATAGAATATATAGTTTTAGCTAAAGGAGGAAGAATCAGACTCTACAACAGAACAAGATTCAGAAAAGGAAGAGCCAAAAACTCCAACTTTGAGAAGATCAGTTCGAGAAAGAAGGCAGCCAGAAAGGTATAGCCCATCTACTTTTTGTTCAAATTTTGATTTATCTATTACTGGTGATGATCCCTGAAATATCAGGGAAGCAATAGATTCAGAGGATGGAAAACTCTAGAAAGAGGCCATGGTTAATGAAATAGCATCTTTGAACAAAAATGAGGCTTGGGATCTGGTGGATTTGTTAGTTGGAAGGAAATCCATTGGAAGCAAATGGGCATTTAAAAAGAATATGAATGTTGAAGGAAAGGATGAGAAATGAAAAACTTGTTTGGTAAAAAAATGTTATTTCCATGTGTCAGGAATTTATTTTGGTGATATGTTTTCTCCTATTTCCAAGGTAGCTTCTATTAGATTACTTTTATCTGTTGTTGTTTATTTTTATTTTTACCTAGAAAAGGTGGATTTGAAGACAACATTTCTTCACAGGGATCTAGAAGAAGAGATCTACATGAAGAAACCTAAAGGATTTGCGGTGAAGGGTAAGAAATAATTGGTATGCATGTTAAACAAGTCTTTGTATGGGTTAAAATAGTCACCAAGGATGTGGTATCATAAATTTGATACATATATACAAGGAATTGGCTTTACTAGAATAAAAGAAGATTACTGTGTGCATTTTAAATTAATTCATGTCCATTTTATTTATTTGGTCTTATATGTGGATGATATGTTGTTAATTGGAAATGAAAAAGAAATTATCCAGGATTTGAAGATCCAATTGTCCTCCAAATTCTACATGAAGGATCTTGGTGTTGCAAAGTCTATTTTGGGCATGGAAATTAAACAAGATCGGGAAAAGAGGAAGCTCTGGTTAAACCAGAGGAATTATGTCAAGACAATATTGCAAAGGTTTAATATGCATTATAGTAAAACAGTGAAGGTTACTATTCATGTATCTATAAATTTATCTACTAAACAATGTATCAAGACACAATAAGAGGAAGAGGACATGTCCCATGTTCCATATGTAAGTGTAGTCGATAGCATGATGCATGCAATGGTATGTACTAGTCCAGACATTTCACATGCAGTGGGAGTATTGAGTAGGTTTATTTCGAAACAAAGGAAGGAGAGTTGGACAACAATGAAGCGAGTTTTCAGGTATTTGTGTGGCACTAGTGACTATGGTCTATGATACCAAGGAAGAAAAATAATGGAAAGAGTTTTGGACATTCATGCCTTTGTTGATGCAGACTGGGTTGGAGATCTAGATCAAATAAGATCTACAAGTGGGTATATTTTTAACCTATTTGGAGGAGCAGTCAGTTGGATGAGAAAAATATAGTCTATAGTGGCTCTTTAAACTATAGAGCCTGAAGACATGGAATCCACTCACGCAAGCAAGGAAGAAGTTTGGTTATAGATATTGTGTTCAAGTATGGGTTTGATACAACAAGATATAAGGATAGACTTTGACAGCCAACGTGAAATTTTCTTGGTGAAGAACCCTTCTTATCATTCAAATACAAATAAAATTGATGTTCAATATCACTTTGTGAGGGATATGGTTGTGGAGAAAAATGTGTTGCTGGTAAAGATGGAAACTTTGAATAATGTTGCAGAGCCATTGCCAAAATATATGACAACTGAGAAGTTTTATTTATATAGAGAAAAAATGGGTGGTGTAGGGTTGGACCAATGACTAAGCTCTCTTGTGACCCCCTGTGTGGAAAATAAAACAACTTGTGGGAAAATTTTGGGTGTGTGTTATATTCTTTCCACGACTAGTCGCAGGTGCGGGGGGGGGGGGCGCTGGCCCCCTATTCATTGTGCTGGGCACAAAAAAGGGTCACAATGGGGGGTCTGTATGGGGATAATAGCCCCCCTACACGAGGTCTGGAGCAATGGCCCGAGAAATGTTTTTGGAAACCATATTAGGTGGTCAGACCTACCTATTGTATTGGGCATGATGGTTTTCTGTCCATGGTATTTTCTAGATCCGATCAATGGAACTACGTTTATGTTCTAATACAGGGTTAATGGATTGGGGTTTAGGAATGCTTCAAAATGTATATATATGTATTATAACATTGAAAGAAAATTAATGAAAAATCAATCTAGTAGTTCCTATTTTGGGATCCAGGGGAAAATATTTGTGTATATTTGTTTTATGTTTTATGCTATCATCATTATTTATTTTATGTTTTAAGAATTATTTTGTAGTTAATTTCTATATAGGTTTAAAACCTACAGGGAATACCAAGAAAATATCTAAGAAGGTGTTCACCCTTACATAACTTGCAAGGGAATTCAGTAACTTTGTGTGGAATTTAAATTGCAAGGGAATTTAACTTCCAAGGGAATTTATCTTTTTCTTCTTCTTAATCTTCCTTCTCTTATTCTTCTTATCCACCTGGTTACTAACTTTGAGGCTTTCACCAAATGAAGAGGAAGAAGAGGAAGAAGGATGAACATGCGAAGAAGGAAAAGGGTCAACGTTAGGATCAACTTGTTCAGGTGGAGGATTTCTTTGTTGAGAAGTAACTTTGACATTCAGAACCAAAGTGGCCAAAACAACCAAACTCACAAAACAATAGTAAATCCAAGAAGAGAAAACATTTCCATATAATGAGCACCAATATTTCCAAAAGGAGGAAATGACTAGCATTCCTATCAGAGAGGTTTCCTTAACTACTGGACTCAGGAACTGTTTCCATTAGTCTCAACCTAAGATACACTAAATATTTTATCCATGGTGAGGATGTTGTTACACAGTCTATTAATTTTTTTTATAAATTTTTAAACAAAAATAAAGCAAAATAGGGGTAAAACTAGGCATAAAGGTTTACCAAGCAACCGTGAACTGCAATATACACCTTGGAAAACCAAGGAATTAACATACATGTAGTCAATCTCCCCGAATTTTTTGTTCAGTGTATCATGATAAACAAGGTGGCTGACACGATTACTGATGGCAAGGATAGAAACCTATGGTGGAATTCCAAAATATACTCGATGGTACAAGGAAGTGAAATTCGTAGTAATGTTGTCTAATTTGTAAGCATTTGATGAGAGCGTTCCCATATACTTACCGTGCATGGACCACCATCCAATATACTCAAAGGTACACGGAGAAATATTTGATACACTTACATACGTGAAACGGGATATCACCCTTGAGATAAAACACTGGAAAAAAATGACATCTCCTACGTTTAACAATGCCAGAACACGTCTCTCGCCTAGACCTCTAAATGTTTGTGTTAGTGTTACAAATTCTCCTTAGGTTGATTTAGTAAATTTTAATGTTTATCTTCAATTAAGTTTCTATTTTAGGGCTCACCACGAGTTTCACCTAAATTCCCTAAAATTCAAGCTAGCATGAAAAAATGTTTTCATTTTCAATGAAAATCTATCTAAAGGAGGGAAGAGACAAAAAATATGCAGCATACAAAATGCAGAAAACAAGCTGCTAAGTGCAATTCCATTTTAATGAAACTATTCCAATGTTGATGCACATACAAAACCCTATATGTGAGTTCAAAGAAATTTTTCTTTTTGATTTCACTTAATTTTCGAATATGATGAAAACTAAAATGCATGTCTAACATCTGATTAAGGCAAACTTTTCAAAATGATGACTAAAACACCAATTCGTTTAAGCACTCAATGATAAAAAAAATTAGTTTGATAATTTCCTAATGATAATAAAAAGGAAAATCTAAACAAATCCTCATCCAAGGTGCTTAAAACCAAAAGAAAACCAAATGGAGGCTTTTGAGAGACCACAAACCACTCAAAGACTCAAGGAAGAGCAACTGGAACAAATCTAGACAAAGACAAAATAAAGACAAAATAAAAGGTGTGCATGAACATGGGAAAACACAGGTGTTGGAGGGGTAGCAGTGCTATGCAACGCATACACAAATAAGGATTAGGTTTAGTGCAACGCTCTGTCTCTAGACCGGATGAGGCATTGTTCAGGGGATGCAAGTTTCCAACACAAAAATTGCAATTGAAACTCAATGAAAGGGTCTTCCAAGGTCTATTCTTAATTTAATAATACAATGAAGTTTTGAAGAATAGGTAAAACAAGCACTAAGGACAAGGAAAACACCAAGGGATTACACTCTTCCCCAGTGGAGTCACTAATTTATATGCAGAATCTACGGCTACAGATAAAAGTATCTTCCCTAGAATTGATGGCCTAACCTAGAACAACAAAAAGGCAAAGAAGTTAATATTTTCCTTAAATTAAATATATAGTGGGATGAAGCCTACCTATAATCGTCCGTATGATTCAATCCTCTCATTTCTTGTACACTCCAATTCTAGCTCTGATCACTATAATTAGAACCCGCATAATAAAACAACAAAAGCCAATGATCTACAACATCTATGTAGCATAATATAATCACCTTATTCAATGGATAAACATGGCATTGAAATACATGAAATCACAACATCACATATAAGAAAACAATGAAATAATTGCATTAATATAAATGGAGAGAGTTACAACCAAATATAGAAGTGGATGTTGCAGAAGGGCTCCTTGTAGAAATTTTAATACAATTATGTATTTCTTGAATTCTCCTAATCTAAAAATTATATGCCATTGTTAAATACAAAATTGCTTCTACAAAAATATTTGCGGAAATTTAAAACATGATCGCCAATTGCAAACACATGAAGAAAGATCAATCACACACAACATATGTTTTTACCGGGAAAGAATAACTCTAAAAACCCCACTATCATATATTATGTATATATCATGGATCATGAAACAATCTCATTCAAAACTCTAATACAAGAATTCTCAGTACAATATACAATCATCTCACACTGTCATACAAAAATTGGCAAATACATGCATCAATTTACTGCCTCTTGGCAGCCTGCCTCCACTGCGCAAGCCCTGTTGATAAAAATCCCTGAATGAATGAGATCCTTCTCGCCTTTATTGCACAATCCTCATTGGCATCTCCAATGTGTGTGTGGTTGCATGAGTGCACCCACTAATGTCACAAGTGATAGTCAAAATGTCCCTTTCACCTATATCTCAACTGGGTCTCCACTGGATCTGACATGCATGTAGTTAATAGTAGTAAATCTTCAGTTACATGTGAGAACACTACTTGTGAATTAATTAAATAATTAATTCACTGATCTCTAACTAGTGTATGTTCAGTAACAACTAGTACAGCTGATTTTAACTCACTTAACTAAGTTAAACTACTTTACAATTCACATAACTACACATCCAACACTGTAACAACTTCAAATCACTCAGTTACAACTAAGTCCACTTTCATGTCCCACCAACCAACCTTTGAGCTCTAATTTCCCATAGCTAACTGGTTTTCCACTTCAATTAACTAAACTGCTCCATGAGAATATATTAATATTTATTGTCCAACTATTATTAGGGGATAATAATAGTCGACATGCATTTATAAATAGACATGTGATCTATATATAGAATTCAAACATACATCTAAAATTAGAACATCATCTGTAAATAGAATTTTCTCACCATATACAAATAGAATTGTCTCACCATCTATAAATAGACTTGCGCTATAAATAGAATTTTCTCATCCGTTCTAAAAATAGACTTACACCTAAAAATGGCCCGAGGCCCCATCCTAGTGTAGGTGCTTAATTTTCACTAGGATCATCATCTTGTTAAATCTCAACACTTCCTCCCAACAAGAAAGGGATTATCCTTCACCCCAATATTGTCTCTATGGTATTCGAATTTTCTCCTCGTGAGTGCCTTCGTGAGAATATATGCATCCCGATCTTCCGTAGGAATGTACTGAAGCAACATGATCTTCCACTGCACACAATCTCTGATATGATGATACTAGATATCTATATGCTTAGATCTATCATGAAACACAAGATTAATCGATAGTTTAATGCAACTCTGATTATTTCAATGAATCACTGTAGGATCTAAATGAGAACCAAAAAAACAAACCAAGATCTTTCTCATCCAGATAGCCTCACAAGTAGCTTGACTTGCTGCCATGTATTCCGCTTCCGCTAAAATGAGTACCACGGATCTCTGTTTCATGTTGTGCCAAGAAAAAATTGTAGATCCGATACTAAAGATCCCCCCTGATGTGCTCTTTCGGTCTGTTGGGCTGCCCGCTCGATTTACATTCATGAAGCCATGCAACTTCACCTCATTCATCTATCTGTACCACAAGCCATACTCAGATGTGCCCCTCAGGTATCTCAGGACATGCTTTCCTGCCTTTCAAAATATATTGGTAGGCTTAACCATCGCTTGACTAAGACAATTCACCACATAGCATATGTTCAGTCTTGTATTCAATAAATACATTAATGAACCCACTAACTATCGATAAACAATAGCATCCACTACCTCTCCAAATGTAGCGTCCTCTTTCCTCCAGTTTCCTAGAAGAGGAGTATCCATGGGTTTGCAGCCCTCCATGTGAAACTTACCTATTATCTCCCTTGCATACTTTCCTTGACACACAAAAAGTTCACCATCTCGTTGCCATATTTCCAATCTAAGGAAATAATGAAGGAGTCCCATATCCTTCATCTCAAACTCCTTTGCAAGGTCCTCCTTGCATGATTGTATCAGCTGCTCATCACCAGTCAGTATTAAATCATCAACATAAAGAGAAATGATTAAAATCTTACCCTCCACCACAATTTGGTATAGGTTTTCATCTGCCTCACTCTTGGTGAAGCCAAGTCCGGTGAAATAGTTGTCTATCCAAGTGTCCCAAGCACGAGGTGCTTGCTTCAGCCCATACAATGCTCTTTTAAATCTGCACACATGCGACTCGCTACTGAAGATATCAAATCCTATAGGCTGCTCAATGTACACTTCTTCCTCAATGATCCCATTGAGAAACACGGTATTCACATCCATCTAAAGAATGTCCCAACCCATCTACTCAGAGAGAGCAAGGATGGTCCTTATGGAAGAATATCATGTGACAGGTGCAAAGGATTCTTCATAATCAATCCCCTTTATTTGTTAGAAGCCCCGAGCCACAAATCTGACCTTGTATTTCTCAACACTCCCATCGGAAGCTTGCTTTACCTTGTAGACCCATCTTGAACCTACCATTGATTTATCAACTGGACTTGGAACAATTTCCCAAGCATTTTTTTTGACAATGGAGTCATACTCCTTCACCATTGCATCTACCCATGTGGGCTCCTGCACTACTTCCTAAAAGGAAGATGGCTCAGTCACAATAAATTTTCTCATGAGAGTCATGTATCCAATAAATCAATCTTTTTCAGAAATCTACAAAAATATTTGTGGAAATTTAAAACACATCGCCAATTGCAAACACATGAAGAGAGATCAATCACACATAATACAAATGTTTTTACCGGGAAAGAATGAAGCTAAAAACCCCACTATCATATATTATTTATATATCATGGATCATGAAACAATCTCATACAAAACTCTAATCCAATACCTCTCAGTACAATATACAATTGTTTCACATTGTCATACAAAAATTGGCAAATACATGCGCCAATTTACTACCTCCTGACAACTTGCCTCCACTACGCAATCCCTGCTGATCACAATCCATGAATGAATGAGACCCTTCTTGCCTTGACCGCACAATCCAAATTGGCATCTTGAATGTGTGTGTGGTTGCATGAGTACACCCACCAATGTCACAACTGAAAGTCAAACTGTCCCTTTCACCTATCTCTTAACTGGGTCTGCACTGGATCTAACATGCATGTAGTTAACAGTATTAAATATTTAGTAACATGTGAGACCACTTCTTCTGAATTAATTAAATAATTAATTCACTGATCTCTCACTACTGTATGTTCAATTACAACTAGCACAACTGATTTTAACTCACTTAACTGAGTTAAACTACTTTACAACTCACATAACTACATATCCAACTCTGTTACAACTTCAAATAACTTAGTTATAACTAATTCCACTTGCATGTCCCACCAACCAACCTTTGAAGTTGAATTTCCCATAGCTAACTGGTTTTCCACTTCATTTAACTATTTCCAAGTGCTCCATGAGAATAGATTAATATTTATTGTCCAACTATTATTAAGGGATAATAATAGTTGACATGCATCTATAAATAGACATGCGATCTATAAATAGACTTCACACATACATCTAAAAATAGAACATCATCTACAAATAGAATTTTCACATACATATAAAAACAGAACATCATTTATAAATAAAATTTTCTCACCATCTATAAATGGGCTTTTGCTATAAAAATAATTTTCTCATCCGTTCTAAAAATAGACTTACACCTAAAAATAACCGAGGCTCCATCCTAGTGTAGGTGCTTAATTTTCACTAGGATCATCATCTTTTTGAATCTCAACACTCCTCCAAGTTTACTTGTCCTTACTTGCCACAAAGCATGCCTCTATGTCACCGTAATGCATGGAATAATGACTCTCACAATAGCAACATGAGGGTAGAATCTATCTCCAAAATCCAACCCCTAGATTTTTGATGACCAAAAATATATAGAAGAGGATGGTAAGTTAATATTTCTTATCCATCTACCAAACTAGGATTGAGATCCACTCTTAATGGGAGAATGAGCTCAAGGGATAAGGGGTGAAATATCCAAAGTAGGATAGGATAGGATTTAAGACTTTCATCTAAGTTAAATAGTTAACAACTCCTCGAAGCTTCATGATTATTTTTTTCCCCTAAATTTATAGAATCAACACATCCCCAACAAGGGGAAACATGTTGGTGTTAAATGGAGGTCCAAAGAGGGCCAACTTGTTGTTGAATGTTGGCCTCTGAAGATCCAGGGTGTGTTGGGACTCTTCCCGACTTGAGGTTGATCTCATGTATCTCCACAACATAAGTTGGATAGGATTTTTCCCCACTGTAAACCTGTTATGGCTGCTTGTTGTTCAGGTTTAGATTGGGCTAGGGAGGCATCTAAGGCAACTTAGGTGGATCAAAAAGGGAGATATGAGGTTGAGCTTGGGGTGGAGGTAGTCAACTAGGTGGTTGATTGTGTTGGGGCATCCACCCTTGTTAGGTCCCTATATTACTAGTCTAGTCCCTTATTGGTGTTAGTGTAGCCCCCTTATTTTTATTGTTGTACCCCTGTAGCCCCCATATTGTTATTATTGTGCCCCATAAATCCCACTATTTTTATTGTTGTGCCCTTATATTATTATTTTTAGGTCGACTAGGATTATATTGTGACCCCATGGAATCCTATATAAAGAAAGGAGGTTTTTTCATTTGTATCATACAAGAATCATTCAGTTATGTGATGTAAAGGAGTTTTCCCCCTCGAAGTGGCTTATTTCTAAGGCATTGATCACTCTTTTCTTCTATTTTTGGAACTGGTTTCATAACATTTGGTATCAGAGCTTTGGATTCTAGGGCTTCTCTCCTTCAAACAGGCCATCGTGGAACTTTTCTTATAAATTTTTTTCTACAAAGGTTAAGAAGCTAAGAAAAAATCCATTTGTGAAGAAATCTGAAGGAACGTTGTGTAAAATTTCAGACCTTGGTTAGCAATATTTTTGGATATATGATCTATGGAAGATAGGGTTTTTGCAGGCTCCCGAATTTCATCTCAAATATATGACCTTGGGGAAATCATCATAACTCTCTCTCTAAGCATCAAATTGAAATTATGTAAAATTAGATGAAAGAAAATAGACTCTAGTTTGATGTGTATCAATTTCAGAGATGAAGGAGGAAACAATCACATGTGGCATTTCGTACAATTTCACTTTACTGAACCAGTCCATAATTAGGTCATTGTGGGAGATTGGGCGTAAATTTACCTTTAAGAATCCAAATCATGTTTACCCGTGGAACTAGAAAGAAGGCTCAAAGGGCTATAATAGGACTGAAGTTCAAATATTTCAGATTCATAATTATAGAGATACATCAGTTTGAATATCGAGCTCCTCACAAGCAAGAAAAAGGTGTGTATTTTTTTTAAAAATTGCATAAGTCTTGTTGAAAAATCAGTTTGAAGTGATTTCAAGGGCATATTGAAGCATATATATCAATATTGAGTTCTAAAATTTCCCCCCAAAAATAATTCAACGCCTGTTAAGCCCTCAGAAGGCTCTACTATAGCTCATGAAGAGGAAGAAGTGAAACATGATATATCAAAATTACAAGGGAAAGTGCAACAACTTTCGCTCTCGCAAAAAACAACAAAAAATGAAATGGAAGTCTTGAAGAAAGGTGTGGAAGATAATATATATGGTTTGAAGAATGGAATGGAATACATGGAAGAAAAAATGGAAGACATGAAGAATGATCTAAACGCAGACATGGAAGGTTTGAAGGAAGGTTTGAAATAGTTGATGCAAGAAATGATTCCTAATGGAAAAAAGATAGTAGAGGAAACTCATGATGAGAACAAAATAAATGTTAATTTTGATTTCATAAACTCTAATATTGGATTAAATACCCACCATATTCCAAAGATCAATACGAGTAAGTTTGATGGCAAGGATCTCGTAACATGGATACTTCAGATGGGGAAATATTTTTTATAACAATAGCGTGAAAAACACACAAAAGGTACGCATTGCAACTTTATATTTAGAACAAAATACATTTGTATGGTATCGATGGCTCTTCTCCCATAAAAAAAAAAATCACTTGTTCAATTTTTATGGAGTAAATGATAGCACATTATGAGGATACAAAGAGCAACACCTTCTTTAGCCAATTGATAAATCTCAAACAAAAGGGTTCAGTGGTGGAGCACATTGAGTACTTCCAAAAATTGAATATAAGGGTAACTGATATTCCAAAGGAACACATGATTGATGTATTCATAGGGACTTTAAAGGATAATATCCAACATGAGGTTTATCTTTGGGAACCTGATTCATTGGAGAAGGCATTTAGGTTGGCAAGAAAAATTGAATGTCAAATTATGGCGACAAGGAAGCCTACCACTCACATACATAAATATGGAAGTGTTGCTACTCCTAGACTTCCACAACCTACAATATTGAAACCACGAAAATTGGAGGAAAAAGGACAAAAAGGGCTTTGCTACAATTGTGATATAAAATACACTAATGGTCATAACTGTGCTGAGAAGAAATTATTTTACGTAGATTGTGAAGAGGAGGAATAAAATGAACAAGAAACTTCAAAAGATGAGGATATACACCAAGAACCAACCCTAGGGAAAGAAGAAATAAATCCGACCATATCCTGTAATGCACTCGAAGGAATTACCACACCTCAAAATCTCAAGATAGAAGGACATATCAAGAAGAAAAAGGTAATAGTGTTGATTGATTCAGGTAGTGCCCATAATTTTATTCATTATAAGGTAGCCACAGAATTGAATTTCTTCCTATACCCAGCACCAGAGTGTCAAATGATGGTTGCAAATGGAGGAACTATAATTTTCTCTAGAAAATGCCATTATATAAAGCTAACCATGGGGTAATATGTATTGAATAGTCCAATGATTTCCATTACAATGGGAGGTGTTGATGTTGTACTAGGAGTACAATGGTTACAATCTTTGGGGATGGTGGATTTTAATTTTAAGAACGTTTCTTGAATTTTTTTTTGGAAGGAAAGGAAGTGGAATTATAGGGTATGTCACGGAAGCCAGGAAAGATAATAAGCTATAATATCATGAAAAATCTTTTGAAGAAAGAACAACGAGGCGTAATTTCACAATTATGCTCACTAGAAGTTCCAACATAAAAATCATATATTTCTCCAGATCTCCAAAAAGTCTTGGACAATCATTCCAAGGTGTTTGAAACTCCCAAAGGACTCCCACCTATTCATAATCATGATCATGCTATTAATTTTATTCCAGGAAGTGTTCCTCCAAGCATCAGGCCTTACAGATATCCTTATGTCCAAAAGAGTGAAATTGAACGTATGATTTCAGAAATGTTAGAGGCTGGCATAATTAAACCTAGTCAAAGTTCTTTCTCTACTCCTGTAGTATTGGTGCATACGAAGGATGGATCATGGCACAAGTGTCCGGATTCTAGGGAGCTCAATAATCTCACTATTAAAGATAATTTTCCCATACCTATGATTGATTAATTATTGGATGAATTACATGGAGAAATTATTTTACCAAGTTGGACCTTCATTTAGGATATCATCAAATTAGAATGAAGGCTGGAGATATTCTGAAAAATAGCATTTCGAACACATGAGGTTCATTCTGAATTTTTTGTCATGACTTTTGGCCTTACCAATGCACCTTCTACATTTCAAGGGTTGATGAATTCCATTTTCAAACCCTTCATTAGAAAATTTGTGTGAGTATTTTTTGATGATATACTAATCTACAATAGGTCTTTGACGGATCATGTTCAACATGTTGACATGGTGCTCAAACAATTGGAGTAGAAACAATTATATGAAAAAACCTCCAAATGTTTCTTTGGAGTACAAGAGGTGGAGTATCTGGGTCATATTGTATCTCAAGAGGGTGTTAAGGTAGACCCTAACAAAATTAAATCCATTAAGGAATGGAAAGTCCCCACAACCATAAAGCAGTTGCGAGGATTTCTCCGATTAATAAGTTAATATTGCAAGTTTGTTAATAATTATAGGAGAATAGCAGTACCTCTAACAACATTATTGAAGAAAGATGCATTTTCATGGACTCCTGAAGCAACTAAGGCCTTTGAACTCTTAGAGAAGAAATTTGCCTAGCACCAGTCTTCGCTATGCCAAACTTCACAAAAACCTTTATTTTGGAATGTGATGCCTCAGGAAATGGGTCAAGTGGTTACCTATGGTTGAATGGTGGTATAACACTTCCTTCCATTCTACAGCAAAAATGACCCCATTTATGGAACTTTATGGATATCCTCCACCATCCATCACATCATCTTTAAGAGAAAATTCTAAGGTTCAAGCAATGGAAGATCACATCGAGCACCAAAAACAAGTCATCCAACTCTTAAAGGATAACCTAAATTTGGCACAAATTCGAATGAAACAATAGGCATATCAACATCGCAGCGAGAGAAGTTTTGATGTAGGAGACTGAGTATTTTTATGCTTACAACCATACAAACAAATGTCTCTCAAGTAAGCTAAGAAGGATAATAAATTATCTCCAAAGTACTATGGTCCTTACAAGTTGTTGAAAAATATTGTTACTATGGCATACAAATTGGTGCTTCCTGCTTCTTCTCGAGTGCACCTTGTTTTCCATGTTTAATGTTTAAATAAGGTTATAGGTGACAAACTTCTAGTTAAAACAATATTTCTAGAACTTGATGAGGAAGGAAAAATCATATTGAAACTTGAAGCAATCACAGAAAAAAGAACTCGAAAGTTACGAAATCAATCAACTTTAGATTATCTCATCAAGTGGAAGAACTTACCCACTGAAGATTCCACATGGGAGGATGAGAATTTTATACAAAAGCATCTAGAGCTACTCAAGCATTGAGGACAACACTTTTTTAAAGGATAGGGGCATGTTAGGTCCCTATATTACTAGTGTATTCCCTTATTGTTGATAGTGTAACCCCATTATTGTTATTGTTGTACCCGTGTAGCCCCCGTATTGTTATTATTGTGCCCCATAAAAGCCACTATTGTTATTGTTGTGCCCTTACATTAATTTTGTTAAGTCGGCTAGGATTATATTGTGACCCCATGGAATCCTATATATAGAAAGGAGGTTTTTGCATTTTTATCATCAAAGAATTGTTCATTTATGTAATGTAAAGGAGGTTTCCCCCTCGAAGTGGTTGATTTCTAAGGAATTCATCTCTCTTTTCTTCTATTTTTGGAGATGGTTTCATAACAACCCTTGTAATGGGTTGCTCCACTAAGGTGGTTGAGGAACATATTGCTCGAATGGTTGGTTCACAGGTTAAGGGTGATATGGAGGGTTTTAAGGCCAATTAGGAGGTGTAGGCCATGATGGAGGAGTGGATGTGTACCAAGACAAGATAGGTGAATTATAGTTTGTATGATAGTAGCATAAGGTGCACCTTGCATACCCTACTAATATGACTGAGGACCTTGAAGCCTCCTCTGATTTATGAAACAGGGTTGCTCTGGTCCTCCTTCCCCACCTTGATATACAACTTTGAGCCCAGGTAAGGAGGGACACTTATCTATGGCATGATTCTCTTCACATACTAAGAAAACCTCTATGACATTTAGTGGACATTCATTCTGAGGGTGTTTTCTAGTACATATAGGGAAGAAGATAGCCAATGCCCTCTTTGCTTCCTCTTGATTTGAATTATGTCCATTTGCAAAGAAAAGGTTTGAAACATCTCACTTTTGAAGTCCTCCAACATATTTCCAATATCATGCTTGATGGAGGTGGAAGAGGAAGGGGTGTTGGTCATACTTTGGCTAGCTTAACTTTCTTCCTAGTTTCCCTAGAGTGATTTCTAAAGACAATTTTGATGTCATCATAAAGCAACCAATAGATGCCTCGTTCAGACAACATATTAAGATTTTCTATCACCTATTACCTGACCCCTTAGAGAAGTACCAATTTAAGTGATCCGGGATCAAGGGTGCAATTTTCTCTTTTATATCTCAGTTGGAATCTTTCTTCATAATCCTCCAAGGATTCATTAGGTCCCAAAGTCATTTTAAATATTTCCTCTTTGGTTTCCTTGAACCTACAGTAGTCTCTATATTTATTGTTAAAGGAATCTTGCATCTATGCCCAGGTATTGATGTTGTTCCCAGACAAACCCATGAACCAGCACATGGTTGCATCCTTCAGGGTGGATGGGAATAATTTTAGCTTATGGTCATCTGAGGCATAGTCATAGGTCCTGTAGAAAACAAATAATTTGAACATGAAGGTGTCAGATCCTCAGAAGTAATTCCATGGAAATGTGGAAGGGTTGAGGGACTCATATTCTTCATTCTAGTTTCCCTAATGGGAAATACTCCTTGGGTCCCAGTCTCAGCAATGAATTGAATTGGTGAAGCAAGTTCCTTAGGTGAAGCAAGTTCTTCTTCTTCTCCTATAGGTTCTTCAAAATTTTCAAGTGGCTCACCTATGGTGTGTTCAACTTCACAGTCACTAAAGAAGAGTGAAGAGTGATTGTGTGGGGATGTGAGGGTTTTTTGTATAAACTTTCCTTAGTTATCCCTATTCCTACGAGGCATGAAAGTCAAATTGTTTTTGTATTTTTCAATATTTTGGAATTGAATGCAAAAGAAAAGAAGAAAAAAATGCTAAAACATAATCAAATCATACACTTAGAAACATTCCCGGCAATGACGACAAAAAGTGGTGAGCCTTGGTATTACACCAAGACTTGTAACTCCCAGACGCTACTCTAGTTTACATCATCAACCCAGGGTTCATATGAACTTGGAGGTTACAATGCTATATACATAGCAAATTCATTCTACTCATGCCATCCTCTTCTCAGTTCTACGATGGGGTGCTACTGCTAGGGTTACTTCTAGGATATGAAGTCATTCATGCTTTTGAATAAAAAATAAGGCTGAAAATAACTCATGACCATTACTCTATCAACAAGACAAGAAACTATTCTAGATCATAAAGACTCATCTATTTATTTTCAAGAATGGAAATCCAAACTTAAACTAATGTAAGAAATAAAGTTAAACTAAGTGGCATTCATGATTAAATTGTTAAATTGAACTTGCGGAAAGGGAAACTAGTCTAGGCACACATGCTGAACCAAATGACTGATTGAAATCTATCTATCTCATGCTTAACTATTATGATTAACAATGCATCTATCAATGACCTAATTATTCTTGAAAATAATTTTTTTTTGCAGCAAAAGAACGAGGTGCTAAGGTGACCTAAGAGGGTCTTGAACTCATGGTTTCAGAGCCCAGGGTGTCTTGTATGTTGTACTAGGTCTAGATGAGGTGAAAGAGAGGTTTTGAGCTGAAGAGGTGACTGACTGGACCTATTACAAGATCAGCTACAGGTTTTCCTGTAGTGCTATAGGATGTCTTGAAACGCTACAGGAAATAGGCCAAAAGTAGTTTGAGGCTAGAAAGGGTGAGGAAAGGGGTAGGAGAAGTGAAATGAAGATGGATCTAGGTGGATCTAGGTGGATGGAAGGCCTATCTTTCACCTCCAAGGTGGCTCTCGGTGTTGTGGTGGAGATGTTCAAAAATAGGGATGAAGGCAATTTGGTTGGAAGTTCATTGATGAGGGGTGGAAACTGAAGCTAATGGTGTTGGTAGAGTCCTCCTCTAATTCTCCACTCAAACCTGCAAGCAAAATACATGTTCGTGCAATTATCATTAACAAATCTATTATGAAATGGTGGAAAATATGAGTTGAATTTAAGCAAACCTACCTATGCACTTAAAATAGAAAACTAACTCTGCATCTACAACATGTTCATGATAAACAAAGAAACCTATCTAACTTTTCAAAGAAATCATAAACTGAAAGAAAATGTGGGTTTGTGGTGAAGATCTACCCTCCTCAATCCTTAATGGAGGAGGTGAGAGAGGGAGGCTTTAACACACAATTTTAGAGTTTTCTATGCTATTGCAACATGAAAGGTAAAGAAACTAATGACAACAACATGAAATGGAATCAAACCAAATACAACAATATGAAATGCAAGGAAACTACCTACAACACATAAAATGGAAGCAAACTAAATACAATGAGATTAAATGTAAGAAAACTAACTACAACAGCATGAAAGGTAAACATAAATAAATAAGAATACTGAGGCCAATGGATTAGGTGCTAACCCACAAGCTTAGCTCCCTGAAACTAACTTAGTGAAGAAGGAACTAAATATTCATTTTATTTCATAACCAATTATGCTACATAGCATATGAATGTCACAAATGTGTATTGCAAGAGCTAAGAGTGCTCTACCTATATCCAAAAATCAAATCCTAATGAGCTCTTGCTCTGCCCTATCTATCCTAAAGGGTAGCTACCAACAACTACCTAAAAGTAGGTGACTTGTCTCCTTGGAACTCGAGAGAAGTGGATCTTGGCTCCACTTGATCTTCCACTCGCTTGGTTGCCTTTGATTTTGAGTTGTTGGAGGAGAATCTCGAGGATCCCTTGGCTGCCTTTAGGAGTTGATGTGGTCAACCCCCTACAATCACTCCTTGTTGTCTACTACGAGCCTTGATTGTTCAATCTTCAACAAAAATGGCATATTCTCTTGATTTTCCTGCATTTAAACCACATTAGGCATTCGAGGTATGACACCCTTAATGCACCATCTACACTAAGTAACATATCACCATAATGCAATTAAATGTGAGAAAGAGAGACTAATAAGGCTAAAAAGGTGACAATTAACTCCTTAAAATGTACCTAATGATGGTGCTCATCACCATTTACGTTTGGTAAATTTTCTTCTTCAATAATATTATGTTTTGTAACTCCTGGATGACTACTTCATCTGTGGAAAATAGGCCCTTAGATAAGGAGATGTTGCTCCAATAAAACCAAGATCTTTGATCAATGTCACGCATATATCTCCGTAAATAAAATGCCCTTTGTCCTTGGAGCTTCCTTTCTTAATATTCTCACAATGCGCTCAATTCTTTCTTGTGTATGTTGTAGCTTTCAATACACCGAACCAACATTTTCTAAGTACAAATTAAAAAAAGAAGAAGATATCAACCTCTTTTGTTTCCAGCGAATTCTCAAGAAAGCCATACAACCATAGAATTTTGTGCATTGGGGTGATGTGTTAAATTGTAAATAATTGCGGGCGTGACCATTATACAATCCAAACTGGAGACGTCTGGCTACTACACATTATACCTACAAGATTTTATAAATATATTTTGCACCAAAATATGCCAAATAATTTCCTAAATTAAAAATGTGTTTTTTTCAATTACAATATAATAAAATATCTATATAATTAAACAAATATTATTTAATTTATTATTATTTTTGAAGTTAAATGGTAAGTTTCAAACATATAACCATCACACAATCTACCCATTCATCTAACTATTTTATAACCACACACTAAAAATACCAAACTATTAAATTTAAACTTCTATTCAAATTTTATTACTATTTAAATTGCTTTCATAAAATATAATATGAAATTTCTGAATATGCTTAGTTTCCTTTATATGCTCTTAGTGGCCATTTTTTAAGAGCTAATGTATTTAAATTTTTAAATATATAAGAAGTATTTTCAAAAAGTAAAATATGATAAATTATTTTTCCCATACAATCACACGGTTTTCAACTTGCTTATTGGACAAAAGGAATGAGTGTGAGGTGAGTATTAAAATATAATTTACATGAGCAACACATGGTTTTTGTGGAGACCGTTACCCATACAGTTCGCGAAACATTGTGCTTTGATATCCTAAATTGCAAGGAGGAATGCAATGTACCTTGGAGTGTTTAATTGTAATGTTTTTCCATGTTATAGAGAATTCCTTTTAATATTAGTTGTGTATACATTGTGTTTCCAAATTATTGTTTTTGTCTTGTGTCTAGTTATAGTTTTGGTTAGTTGTAATTTTAGGGTCAATATGAATGCTCTAGGTGGTGATAAGGAAATGTCATATTACAAAAAAATTTATAACATGCATAACATGGTTATAGGAATGTCGTACATAATTATTTAACTTGGAGCTTAGGATGCTTGTTACAATATGCTTACAGTATATGAACCACTTTCATGTTGATTTCTTCAATTTGTTTATTGGTACGTGAAAAATAAATGATATTTTGAAAAGTAGCATCCATTAACACTCACAAATTAACCAAAATTTTCCAAGAAAGTGAGAGTATTGATCGTATACAATGGATGTGAGAAAACTGAAATGAATCTAAATATGATGGAAGAACAAATGTGTAATATTTCCTATATTACATGTTTCTAGCAAGGCAGTGACAGACACAATTTTCTAAATCTATCGACAACAACATAAAGTAATCATGACCTTTCTTATACATAGGTAGACCCCCTAAAAAATTCATAGTAAAACTTTCCCATATTGGATGATTATGTACAATAAGTGGGATATACAAACCCATTTTCCTAATAATTGGTTTTCCAATGGCATAAATGGTATAAACTTTTACATATTGGAACATATTTTTATACATCCAAAGACAATAACAATAGTGTTATAATTTAGCCAATGTTTTGGCTAGACCAAAATGACCATACATGAGAGAAGTGTTTTTCTAATCTGATTAAATGCACTCTTTCCTATCATTGATTACACCGATTTACCAAAGTTGATGTAATAAGTTGTCATGTACATGATAATGTTATCCTTTCACTTTAGTACCATGGATTAGTATTTCATAAATATCCCTAAATTTTTTATCTCTCTCATATTCAATATAATTTCATGAGCTAAAGAGCTATGGTGTAAAAAATGGATGTATTAATATAATTTCTTGATAACATATCAACAAATTTGTTTTATATACCTATCTTGTTAATTTTTATTAGGTCTATATTGTTATTTTCTTTAGATAATTGAATTTCATTATTGACACATTGAATTCACCCCAAAACATCATAAGATTATTCAACAACATATGCAATTATATAGAAAGAACAATGGCATCATCAATGCAACATAACATAAAGGAACAATAGAAGAAAATCATTCACACATAGAGACACTAGGATTAGTCGGAGACCAAGGAAAACCCCCACAAGGGAGAAAACCATTTCAAATTATTATGTTTATTAGATTGTCATTGAATGTTTCAGAAAATCAAGATTACAATGATTCATATCTTCAACCACAAAACTAACCAACACAATCAAATAAACAACATCCAAGAGATGAACCCAACAATGCTAATAATCAAAACCATGATTCAAAAGCCTACTGTCAACTTTCATCAACTGTCAGAATCTGCTGTCAACTACGGTCAACTGTCAAAATAAAACCCTAGGTTCCAATCGCATAGAAAGAGAGATGTGCGTGTGGCTAAAACACTACAACCACACACATAGGCTTGCGACCTTGTGATTGCAACCAAAAGTATATTATAGCATCCATGCGAATAAGAACAAAAAAAACCATAATCACATGTGTGAGCTTCAGACCCTGCAATTTCAGACCTATGCGAACCAACTTCTACAAACCAACCTCAGAACCGTGCGAGCCAAAACAAAGAAATAAGAATTATTTATGATCTCAAATGAGGGTCACTTGACTTGTACTTATAGTCATCCAAGGGTGTCAAGTTTCTCTTTTGGGTCGACTTGTCCTTTTTGTGCACATGGGGGTTTCCATATTAAAATATATTTTTCCTTAACCAAATTAAACTATTCCAAGGGCTAGTAGGGGTCTTCTTTGATGAGGAAGATTGTACAAAGGAGGGAATTTGTCCCTGAGCTTCCAAAATTAACATATCTTATATTTGATGTTCAAATGAAGTTGCTACAAAAATCCCAACCACTATAAATGGCATGATTGTTGTAGCTTAGTTTTTTATTGGAGATACCACAAATAGTAATGATTCATATGGATGATTGACTCTTATCCCATCAAATAGTTTTTCTGCTTGTTCAGATTGTGAATCAAAGAATACAATTATTTTTCATAAGTAGGATTATTTCTTACAACACTGATGAAGGTATCAAAAAGTTAAAAAACTATTTTTCTCCTTTGTATTAAATTTTTTCACGTGGGGTAACTTAAGGGAATATTTCATGGGGCTTGATCTAGATAAAATGGGACTGGTGTGGAAGTAAAAACACAAAATACTTGTATTTCCTTTTGATAAGTCAATAAATCACCTTATACAGGTAGAAGTAGAATTGAATTGTTATTTAGGATGTAGTCTATTTTTGTGGGCTTAAGCCATTCAATTCCTATTGTATCAAAATGAATCAGATCTAAAGAAGAGTATGGACCTAGGGCCTGTAGACTCCCTTAATAAATAGATAGTTATAAATCACTTGCAACAATTTTAAGCTCAAATGATTATTATTAATTTGGCAATGCTAGAACCAAGGCTAGACTAATATTCAATTTTAAAGTATCAAAGATTTTTTTTTCATTTATCTCCCCACTTAAAGACCTATTTAGTGCTAGTCAAATCACACAAAAGGAGATGTAGCAAAAGGAAAGTTAGCATTGAACTTCCTTTGATATTGATCTACTAGTAGAAAGCTTCGAACTTCTATTACATTATTAGGCTTAGGAAACTTCATAATGGCTTCAAATTTATAGGTAAATTCACCATCCCCTACACTGTATCTGAAATAAACTAAAAATGTTTTCTCAAATTCACATTTTGACATCTTTAGAAACAATTTTCAATATGTTTGAGACTTTCCTAACATGTTTTACATGATCTTCCCTAATTTTACATAAAATAAATATATTATTGTTATTGTTATTATTACTATCCAATTTTAAGGTCATGACTAAGCCAAACACCAAATTGGTGTATAAACCCCTTTGTTTGTGGGACAAGGGACCCACCTCTATGCAACGATTTGATTGCTAAGTCTACGAAAGCATACATGCTCTACCCCCCTCTGGTTTTGAAACTATGGCCTCTTAGGAGGAAACACATGCTCATAACTATTAGGCCTACTCAAGCTGTATAACATTATATCATCCAAGTATAAAATTAAAAAATCATTTATGAATAGCCTAAATACATCATTTATAGCTTATATGAAAGTGGTAAGAACATTAAAAATCCCATTTGAAATAGTCAACGATTCAAATATATGTTGTTTTTTTTATATCGCCTTCAAAAATCCTATTTGATGATAACTACTTCTTAAGTATAACCTAGAAAAAAAATTTGTGTCTTTAAATGGATCTGACTAATCATCAATACAAGGAAGAGGATAATAGTTATTCATTGCATATTTTTCGATGCACTGAAATCCACACACATTCTCCATGTACCATATTTCTTTGGTGCCAACAAAATGGATGATCCACATATAGAAATACTTGGTTAGATGACTCTTTTCTCAAGAAACTCCTAATCTTTCTTCTTTATATTTTCATTCACAAACATATATGAACTATACATGCCAATGTTATGAATAAGCACATCTTATTGCAACTAGATCTCATGTTTAGAGGTAATCCTTGTAGTTCCTAAAGCACTTAATCATAGTTATAAATATTATTAAGTAATTCATATTTATGTGAGGGACACACCTATTCAAAGCATTGGATTAATCATTAGTTTTTACACTCATGAGTACAATTGTTTCTTACATTTACAAGCCTTTTATTTTTTGCTATAGAAACAAGAGGAAAGTTAGTATTCTCATCATGGAATCATGCGATATACTCAATTCCACTATTTGGAAGATGATAGTTTTTCTCCTCCAAATAGAAGATAGCTTTTTTCTCATATGAATATGGACTTCCCAAAACAATTTAACAAATATCAAGAGGTGTGACATCTAGTTATGCATTATCTATGAACTTATAGGAGATTGAAAATTTGATCTTACATTGTTTAGATGCCTACAACTTAGAATATTCATATATCCATCCCAAAGGAAATTATTTCGATGAGGCTTAGTTTCGAAACCTAATTTTTTAACAATTTCTTCAAGAAAGGTAAGATGATATCTTATTGGATCGTAAACACAACTATAAATTCATACTAATAAGATATCATTTTAATTTTATTAAAAATATATTTTTGGGTCTTTACCACCAATTCAATGTTGTGCCTCCAAAGTGAAGGGTAGCTAGATGGAATTTTCCTTGCTCATCAAAAAATATTTCAACCCTCAAAAATACTTCAATTTTCTTGGTCTAATTATCCAATTTATATATATTAAGCTCTTCATTACACATTGAAAAATAAAATTTCGTCTCTAATTGAAGAAAAGGAAAATTAGAATCAACATTATTTGGTTTTATTTTTGGTGATGGAGGTGGAGATGTAAGGGAAGATAGAAAATGAATAAATTTAGGATCACTACCACCTTCTTCCTTAATTTGACTTAGTCCTTCTGTATTCTTTGTCATTGTATGTATAACTCTTCCACCATGGATTCCCTTTGAGGAATGCTTGTTGAATCCCCCTTTTGTACTTGGTGAGGTTTTCTTCCCATTTAGGTTCCATTTATTGCTATTGGAATGCACATCTTGTACCAATATCGAGATTATACTTTACAAACAATCCTTCTCCATAGTTTAACTTAAACTTCATTAGCATTTAATACCAATGTTTATGCAAATAAAAATGAGCATATCCTTGATCAATTTTACTCTAATACCAAACTCGATCTATAATTAATGTTACACTAATTTGAATTATTATACAAAAATGATATTTTATCCCACAATTTCATTAAAAAGTAGCTTAACCGATTAATTAACAATTTCAATAATTGAAATTAACAACAAAAATATTCATATACAATACTCATCAAATTAATCACAGAGTTAACCCCACATGGGATACATCTTTGGCTCCACTTCAAAAAATGAATTGATCTATAAAATAATGCAAATTCCACTATTACATGTCTTCACATGAAATAGTGGCCTTGAATATACAAAACATCAGTAGTTTTCTCTAGGTAGATAATAGCACAGGTCTCCCAACCTTCAATGGCTTCTTCCTACACTATCAAAAACAATCTTTCCTACTTTCCTAATAAAGGGTCTTTCTTCTGCATTCAAATACATGTTCCCTTTTATAACATTTACAAGAGGTATGACCTAGTCGAAAAGGGAATAGTGTTTTGCACAAAATTTCAAGGTTCAAATTCCCTTCAATTAGTGTGTACAATTGATCTATAAATTTTTGTGGATATTCGACTAGATAGTTTATCACAACAGATTTGGTAAATTTATATTTAAAATATGAAATTATACATTATTACAATTTTATTTCTTTTTAGATTTATGGAGTTGTAGACTATTGTTAATAGTATATGCATGTGAATTAAAATGATGCAGATAGTAGATAAAAATGAAATAAAATATCGTACACACATTTGACACAATATATGAACTATGAAACCCTTTCGGGAGAAGAACCCAGCTGGAAGGTGAGGCTACTCTACTATCTTTCTCTTAGTAGAAAATGGTTGTCACTACAAAGAAGTATATCTTATGGCACATGGTCTACTAGACTACACAAATCTTCTCTATGTACTATATCTCCTATCCCTCTAAGATATTTTTTTCTTAGCTATGGAACAAATTCTCTCAAAAATCATGGAACCTCCTTTTCCTCCTAGTGCCATGGTTATAACTAGAGAGTTATAACCTATATATAACTCTCTTCCTTTTAGAACAACCTCATATTTATCTGACATTTCATAGAATTATGAAACACTTGATATTTGAAATGCAATATCATTTCCTATCATAATGGAGTATGGAGAGTGAGTGCTAATAATTTCTCATAGATTGCAAAATTGACACACATGCACCTTCATTCAAAGACCCATTTGTTTCCAAGTGTTTTTATGATTGGACCACATGTTAGAATATGACTATTCCAAATGTAAACATCATACCTTATCTACAATTTCTTTTTACCTACTTGAATTTAAATTTAGTAGGCCATATATTTTGCATGTGATGTCCAATTGACACCATTCAATTTATGTTAGAAATATCTTGATGAGCTCTTTAATGTGTAGATATTTTCAATATAATTTGAAACTATATCATTCGATTATTTGTGGGGATCCTCCTAGATCAAATATAATATAATATATTGTCTTTAGTTTTGAAATTATATGTTATAAAACACTTTCTCTATCTTTCTCCATGATTCTCTAGAGATGTTGAAACCCCAAACTTTTGCTAGGTCCCTATAATACTAGTGTATTCCACTTATTGTTATTTTTAGTGTAGCCCCCTATTGTTATTGTTTTTTCCCATGTATCCCCCATGTTGTTATTGTTGTGCCCTAGAGATGCCCGCTACTGTTATTATTATTCCCTTATATTATTATTGTTATGTAGGCTCTGATTATATTGTGACCCCTTAGACTCATACTCATATATATATATATATATATATATATATATATATATATATATATATATATATATATATATCTACACACCAAGGAGGTATTATCATTTGTATCATCCAAGAATTTTTCATTTATGTAATGTGAAGGAGGTTTCCCCATCAAAGAGGCTAATTTTTAAGCCATTGACTTATCTTTCCTTCTATTTTATGAGCTAGTTGCATAAAATTTGGTACCAGAGCTTTGGATTCTAGGGTTTCACTTCTTCAAAAAGTTTATCTTGGAATTTTTTCTATAATGTTTTTTATATGAGGCTTAATAAGATGAAATTGCAACCATGTGGATTTGAAATATTGGTGAACTTCGTTTATGAATTTCAAATCTTGGTTCGCTATATTTTCATATATATGATCAGATGAAGTTGTTGAAAAGTGTACCTAGGTTCATTATTTATATTGAATTGTAATTATAAATTTATGTAATTAAGAAGACAAAGATAATAAAATGTATTTTCTAAAGCTTTCCTCATGGGTTTCATGAGCAAGGATTTTTATTATAGGTCAAGGAATTCTTCTTGATGTCTTTATGGTTTGTCATCTTGTCATAAGTACATAATTTAGAGTCATGTATATGAAGTGTTGTTACACTTGAAAAAGAAAATTTATTTATGTAATAATATGCTCCAAGACCTTTTCAATATGCTTCTTGAAGCCAGCTCAAATGTGTTGAAGAAATTCCTTTTCATCAGCCCAAAAATAGTTAGTCAAGTTGACCTAGAAGAGGGAGACAATCCCTATATAAAGGAGGGACTACGACCTCATTTGGAGAGAGAAATTCCGATTAGTTATGTGATCAAGTGCAAATTTGAGGTCTGAAATTGGTGCAAAGATTAAAGGATAAGAAATGAAGGAAAGAGGGATCATTTATCTCTATTTTGGGTTCTAATTACCTCGCATATCTTAGAAAATATGAAGGATACCTCAACGAAGAACATACCTGCAATAAGTGTGAAAAAAGAAGGACTGTCATTGAAGGAATAAGTGCATACTCATCTCTGTTTTGGGTCTACTCTATGCGACGAAGATTTCAGAAAGGCCGAGGATAATCATAGTGAATAAAGAAGGTGATCAGAGTGTAAAGAAGATCAGTCTTGGGCTACTATAATTCATATACTCTTCAGTAAGGCCAAGTCCTATTACAACAAGATAATTCTCACATATATGGTCTTGGGTTGCAGCAACAAGCAGACTTAAAAGTGTGGTGCAGAGTAGTGCATAAAAAGGAGATCAACATAAGAAGCCAAGAAGAGCAGTGACAAGGGTCTTTGATGCATATTAGACTCCAGGGTCTTGGAGGCATACTGGATTCAAGGGTCTTGCTCATCGTATTGGTACTCTTCAAATGAAAGTATATAAGAATAATTCTTTCGGCTTTTCCTCTCCAAGAGGGAGAGGTTTTCGCGTTGGCTTGAAGAGCCTAAACTTTGTGTCTCTTGTGTTTTGATAATTGACTTGATGAAATACATAATAAGTTAACAAAGATAATATGTAAGTAAAATCATCATAACAAGTTCACAAGTAATTATCAAGAAGATAAATTGAATTAAAAGCTATAATTTCTCAACATGGTTATAGAGCTAAGGTGTTGAAGACAAGAAAGGGCTATTTGACAAGAAGAGACACAAGTATCAAGAGAACAAGGACCGATTTTGAAGAATACATCAAGGCAAAGAGAGGGATATAAATTGTATCTAAGAATATATTCATTCATTCAAGAAGGAGCATACTGCAGAGAGTTTTTAAAAACCTCAAAACCCAAGACATTACTCAGAGGATACATACATCAAGATCCTTTCAAGAAGGAAAGCGATATTAAGTCAAAGATAGTTATCCACAAGGATTCCAGAAATAAATTTAAGTCAACATAATTAAGGACAACACCATCAACAACTATTTTGTGTTGAAATCAAATCAACATTTTTTGAGTCATTATCAAGCCACCTTGATAAAGCCATCCTTGATCATCATCATCATCAAGAATTAAAAGTGATCTAGCTCTTTTCACCACTCTTGAAGAATACATTCTAAGTGAGAGCTCCTACTGCTATCAACATCATCATCAACAAAGAAGTTGATAGAGGAAGAAATCATCTATTCAAGTAAGTATATTTATGACTTCATCTAAATCTAAAAAAATTTATTTTTTCAAATAAAGCAACAAAATGGTTGGGGTTTCAAGCTTTCTCGCATGGAAAAAAAGTACATATCTAAATTTAATTGAAAATCAAGTCATGGGGTAAATAACTAAAACTTCAAAAGAATATACTCAAGCTCATGCCAAATACATTAAGGGAGACATAAGATCCCAAAGGATTCTTATATAATCCATAAAGGACTCTCTCATCCCAAAACTAGAATCTTCAAAAGAAATATATGACAAATTGGTGGACATATTCTCAATGAGTACTGCAGGGGAAGTAATATCTCTGAGACAAGAAATATAAAAGTTGAATTTTTCAAGAGAGGAAGGAATCACTTCATAATTTATGAAGATTTCTGAAATGCGATATCAACTGCAACAATTGGGAGAAGTAATGTCTGATAGAGAAATGGCTATAATGGTGCTAAATAATCTACCAGAGGGATGGGGGAACTTAACTTCAAGAACCTATGGGAATAAATAAGCACCGCCATTCCAGGATATATGGTATCTTTGTAAAATAGAAGAGACTGGGTTAAAAGCTAAAATTGATACATGATCAAATGAAGAAAATCAAGCCTATGCTGCCATGTCAAGAAGAAAAGGAAAATTTGGTAAGTTTGATCCCCAAAAGAAAAGGAGAAATATGGATAAGATACAATGCTATTGATGTAATGAACTTGAGAACTATAACAAGTATTTTCCTAAATCTAATAAGGACAAGAGGAAAAAGGAAGAATCCCATGTCGCCAGAGAAATAGAAGAACCAAATTCAAAGAAACCTAAGAAAGAAGAAGTGAAAGTTCTCTATTATGATTGAGATCATCTTCCTCTTTAAGATGTATCTAACCATCGTAAAATAATATGTTAGACCATTTTATATTAGATATATGCATCTCTTTATAATTTTCATCATGATGGAAGCATTGAATGAGGAGCACTCGTCATAGGAGGACGCCTATAGCACATTTATGTGACAACAATACTAAAAATAATATTTATGTAATGTAGTCATCTAAATAAAGGTTCATCATTCATTAATCAAATGGAAACAGGTGCTAACATTTTCTAATGGAATCCTCTTTGGATTCACTGGTTAGAAATAATGCAAAAGGTTTCATCGAGAATTATAACTTTCATAATTCTGGGATTAGGATATGATGACATATTGATGAAGTAGGTCAAGAGAATGAAACTTTTCATTCTAAGGAAAAAAATTTGCTGGATGACTCAAAAGGAAAAGGGTGAGTACAAGTATATCTATGCTTACACTAGATTCTATGAAGACATGTCATATGGTTGCAGGCTGTATACTTCTATCTTTAGAAGTATGATAAAATAAAAAATAATTTTCCTCTGATGCACAAGTTTCCAAAAGGCATGATCCACACCAAATGAAATCAACATGTCCTCATATGGAATATGAGGTGGATTTACACAATCAAGTAACTTCACATTGGAAGCTCCCGGGAATGAAATAAAATTGTGTGGAGAGAGAAAGGAAGAAGATCATGAGAACTAAAACCATGATAAAATAAGTCAAAATCCAAGGAAGCCAAGGAAACTTGACTAGAAGCTCTCCTGGAAGGATATGTAGACTCTGATAGAAGTTTGGAAAATATCGAGACCCTTGAAAATACATATATTTAGGAGATGTGTCAATCTGTAAATGAAGGATGTCGATGCCTACAAGAAGATGTCATGGCAAAAGATCATCACTCAGGTAACTTTTGATTTAAAAGTTCATATTTATACTTAAATAATATTTTATGATCTTGTGCAAGGCTACCAAAGGGAAGAATATGTCTTCCACAAGTTGATAACCATATGGAAGGATGAAATATCCTTGGAAGAAATATGGTCTGAAGGAAAGGAGCATGGCATGCAACTAGACCATATGATAATATTGATGGCTCACTTTCTAATAGAAGACAAGACTCTCGAATGAAAGTGACCGATGATATGTGCCCTATGAATAGATCCCAAAGATGAATACTCCTAAACAAAAAATAAATTCATTACATCTAAGAAAAGATTTCTTCATGAGCATTTGGGTGTTTTCATCATTTCTGCTGCAGGTCGATGATTAAGAGGAAGCCTAGTAATAAGTTTCTTACTTGGAAGAAACTTGGTAATTCCTAAGCCGAGAAGGATCTTAGGTACATTTCTTGTATAGGAATTAGTACATTCCTTTGTGGAATATGTCCTCCCTAGTTGATAGGGATAGATAGACACGCCATTCTGGTCTTTACCTAGGAAGACAGAATGGAGGATTGGGTAATCATTTGGCATATGATACTCTTCAGGATGTATTTGGTAATCCAATATAAGAGTAGTCATGGAAGGACAAATATTCTCTGAGGACTGGGAATCCAAGATAAGAATATTCCTAGACATATCCTGAGTGGACCCGAGTGGGGATATGATCCAAGAGATACATTGATGTAGGTGTCTATTCATCATTGGTCTCACCAAAATTGTAGCTCAAATATCTCGTGAAGAGGAGCTTTTGGTCAAAGCCTTGCACTATGACAATGTTGGTTGATATGATGTTATAAAAATGGGATTACCAATCCAATTCTTCTTATGAGATTCTTCATATTAAGGGTGACCATGTACCATTATGAATGCCTCCCTAGTTAAGAGGTAGTGTTGAAAAGCGTAACTAGGTTCGGTCCTCATAATGACTTGTAATTATGAATTTATGTAATGAAGAACACAAAGATAATAAAATGTATTTTGTAAAGCTTGCCTCATGGGTTTCATGAGCAAGGATTTTTTATTACAGGTCAAAAACTTCTTCTAGATGTTTAGGGTTTTTCATATTTTCATAAATATATAATTTAGAGTCATGTATATGAAGTGTTGTTACACTTGCAAAAGACAATTTATTGATGTAATAATATGTTCTAAGACCTTGTCAATATGTTCCTTGAATTCGGCTCAAATGTGTTGAAGACATTCCTTGTCAAGTTGGCCCATAAAAATTTATTCAAGTCGCCCTGGAAGATGGAGAAATTACCTATGTAAAGGAGGGATTGTGACCTCATTTGGAGATAGAAATTCAGATCATCTCTATGATCAAGTGCGAAGTTAGGGTTTGAAATTGGTGCAAAGATTAAAGGATAAGCAACGAAGGAAGGTGGGATCATATAGCTTTATTTTGGGTTCTACTTACCTTACATATCTCAGACAGGATAAAGGCTACCTTAACAAAGAGAAGACATGCAATAAGTGTGAAGAAAGAAGGATTTCTAGTGAAGGAATATGTGGCTACTCATATTTGTTTTGGGTCCACTCTATGCTATGAAGATTTCAGAAAGGTTGAGGATAATCATAGCGAATAAAGAAGGCAATCACAATGTAAATAAGATCAGCCTTGGGCTACTAGAATTCAGATACACTTTAGTAAGGTCATTGCATATCATAGTAAGATAAGTCTCACGCATATGGACTTTTGTTGCAGCAACAAGAAGACCTAGAACTGTGGTGCATTACAGTGTAGAAAAAGGAGATCAACATAAGAATCCAAGAAGAGAAGTGACAAGGGCCTTGGAGGCATATTGGAATCAAGAGTCTTGCTCATGGTATTGGTACTTATCAACTGATATTCTATACGAAGAATTATTTCGAGTTTTCCTCTCCAAGAGGGAGAATTTTTTTCCCTGGCTTGAAGAGCCTAAAATTTGTGTCTCTTTTATTTTAATAATTTACTTGATGAAAGAGATAATAAGTTAGTGAAGATAAGATCTATGTAAAATAATCATAACAAGTTCACAAGAAATTATCAAAAAGACAAATTGAATTAAATGCTCTAATTTCTCAACATAAGTTAGGGTTTTTGTAGGCTTTAAAACTCAATCTCAAACAAGGGACTTAGGGAAAATCATCATAAATTTCTCTCTGAGCATTGGATTTGAATTTAGTAAAAAGTGGTTGAAAAAACATAGAATTTAGTTTTTTTTGTAGCATTTTCAGGGCCGAAGGTAAAAATTGTGACACGTGGAACTCTGTACAAGTTCTCTCTACTGAACTAGTCAATAATTAGGTAATCATGGGAGATTGGGCATAACTATTTCTTGAAGAATCCAATCTTATTCTGACTTACGAGGTTGGAATGAAGAATCATAGGGATACCACTGTACGAAATTTTAGACCTTGGAGATCTGAAATTACAGATATACAACAGTTTCAATATTGAGCTCCTAAAAAACAAGAAAAATATGTGTACTTTTTTTTTAATATTTTCCATAACGTTTTTTTGAAAAAATAGTTTGAAGTGATTCAAAAGAAATAGAGTAGCATAGATATCATTGTTGGATTCAAAAAATCCTAGAAATAGAAAAAATGGACACACCTATTAGGAAACCATAAAGCTTGTCACTTGTTTAATTTTTATGGAGGAAATGATATAAAATTATGCAAATACAAAGAGAAAAACATTATTTAGCCAATTGATAAATCTCAAACAAAAGTGTTCAATGGTGGAGCACATTGAAGACTTCCAAAAAATGAATATTAGGGTAACTAATATTCTAAAGGAGCATAGGATTGATTTATTCAATAGGTACTTTAGAGGACAACATCTAGCATGAGGTCCACATTTGGGAACCTCATTCATGGGAGAAGGCATTAGGAATTGGAAAAAAAGTTGAAATAAAAGTTATGGAAAAATAAATTCTACCAATCACGGCTATAAATATGGAAATGTTATTTGCTCCTAGTCTTCCATAACCTACAAGGTTAACACACCACAACAATTGGAGGAAAAATGAGCAAAAAAATATTTTTTACGGTTGTGTTATAAAATACGCTAAAGGTCATAATTGTGTTGAGAATAAATTTCTACATAGATTGTGAAGAGGAGGTAGAAAAGGAACAATAAACATCAAAGGAGGAGGATATACGAGAAACAACCCTAGATAAAGAATAAATTAATCGAACATATCTTGTAAGGAATTGGCAGTGCCACTCCTCGGGCTCTGATATAGAAGGATATATCGAGAATAAAGGTAATAGTTCTTATTGATTCGGGTAGTACCCATAATTTTATTCATTGTAGGATAGCCAAGGAATTGAATTTCTTCCTTTATTCAACACACCAGTGTCGAGTGATGGTTGCGAATGGAGGAAATATAAATTCCTTTGTAAAATTCCATAATATCGATCTAATCGTAGGGTAATATGTATTGAATAATCCCGATTATTTCCATTCCAATGGGTGGTCTTGATGTTGTACTAGCAATCATTGTAATAATATATAGGGAAGATAAATTTTAATTTTCGAAATTATTGAGAAATTTTGTTGGGAAGAAAGAATTTGAATTAAGGGGTATACATGAGGAAAACGAAAACATAATTAGCTTTAATAAAGCTTACAAGAAATAACGGTGGGCATAATTGCACAATTATTCTCACTAGAGTTTCAAAAATCGAAATCATCTATTTCTCCGGATCTCCAAAAAAGTCTTGGAAAGTCATTCCAAGGTATTTGAAGACTCCCAAATGCCTCCCACCTATTCGTGATCATGATCATCTTTATTAATTTGATTAAAGTGTTCACTCAAACTTCAAACCTTCCACATATCCCTATGCAAAAAACGGTAAAATTGAACATATGGATTTGCATAAGTAAAGGCGGTATAATTCAACCTAGTCGAAGTTCTTTCTTTGCTTACATTATTATTGGTGCATAAGAAGGATGGATCATGGCATATCTATCCGGATTATAGGGAGCTCGAAAATCTCATTATTAAATATAAATTTCCCATTCATGTCATTGATGAATTGTTAAATGAATTACATGAAAATAATTTAATTTATGAAGTTGCATATTCGTTTATGATATCATCAAATTAGAATGAAGGCGAAGACATTATGAAGACATCATTCAAAAGCGATGAGGTTCATTTATATTAGACTTGTGGTCATGCCTTTTGGCCTTAGTAATGCACCTTCCATATTTCAAGGTTTGATGAATTCCATTTTCAAACCCTTCCTTGAAAAATTTATGCCGGTGTTACCCCATTGATATAATATTATACAAATAGTCTTGGAAGGATCATTATTGAGATTCAACAAGATGATGATCCTAGTGAAAATTAAGCACCTACACTAGGTGAAGGCACTTAAACTATTTTTAGGTGTATGTATATTTTTAGAATGGTGAGCATATTCTATTTATAGCGGGAGTCTATTTATAGATCGTATGTCTAAAAATAGATCGGATACTGAATTATTATTAGCCCTTAATAATAATTAGACAATAAATAATAATCTATTCCTTTTGAAGCACTTGATTTCGGTTAAGCGATGTGGCAAACCGATTAACTAAAGAAATTTCAAGTTCAAAAGTTGGTGGGACATGCAAAGTGGAATTCATTGTAACTAAGTGATACAAAGTTGTAACATGGTTGGATGTGTAGTTATGTGAGTTGTTATTTAGTTTAACTCGGTTAAGTGAGTTAAAATTAGTTGTGCTAGTTGTAATAGTTGTAACTAAAGATACTGCTAGTGAGAGGTCGGTAAATTAATTATTTAATTAATTCACAAGTAGTGGTCTCACGAGGAAAGTAAAGAAATACTATTATTGTTAACTACATGCATGTCGAATCGGTGGACACCAGAATTGGGAGATAGGTGAAAGGGCATGTTTTACTATCGGTTATGACGCTATAGTGGTGCATTGATAGAAAATTCACACCCGATGGAGTTTCCAATGATTGCATAGTCGAGCAAGGCAAGATCGAATTCATTCGGGGATCTTCATTATGAGATTGCGTAGTGGAGGCGATTTGTCGGAGGAAATAAATTGATGCTTGTGTAAGCCAATTTTAGTATGACGGTGTAAAGGCGATTGTATATTGTGCGAGAGCTCTTGGAGTAGAGCTTTGTATGAGATTGTTTCATGATCACGATATACATAATATATGATAGTTGGGGTTTTTAGCTTTAATCTTTCTAGGGTAAAAACATACGTATTTATCAATAATGATTGACTTTTATTCATGTGTTTAACGATTGGCGATTAAATTTACGAAAAGATTGATAGAAGTGTTGCATGTTTAAGTGGATATAATTTTTAGATCAGGAGAATGCGAAAATACATAATTGTATTATTTTGTATAATTTCTCTGATAATTTTTCAACATGTTGACAAGGTTCTCAAAACTATTGGAGGAGAAACAATTATATTCAATAACCTCCAAATGTTTCTTTGGAGTACGAGAGGTGGAATATTTGGGTCATATTGTATCTCAAGAGGTGCCAAGGCGGGGAACCTAACAAAATTAAATCCATTAAAGAATGGAAAATCCTCAAAACCATAAAGCATATTCGAGGATTTCTTGGGTTGTGGGTATTATCGCAAGTTTGTTAACAATTATGGGAGAATAACAACACCTCGAAACAACATTACTAAATAAATACACATTTTCTTGGACTCACTTAAAGAAATAAGGCCTTTGAACATCTTAAATAGGCAATGTGCCAAGAGCGGTCTTAGTATGCCGGGCTTCACAAAAACCTTTATTGTGGAATGTGATTCCTTAGAGCAGAATTGAGTGTTGTTTTAATGCAAGAAGGAAGACCCATTGCTTTTGAAATTCTATACGATAAAAGGAAATTATTTACAAAAACCTATTTATGAGAAGAAATGTTGGAAATACGACGGACACTAAACCAATGGTAACCTTACATAATGGGAAGACACTTGACATAAAAATAAGAGCTGTTTCACTATCGATTGTGACTATAGTGGTGCATTGATACCTTTACACACATACAGAGTTTCCAATATGAGGATTAGCCGGTCGAAGACAAAGACGAATCAAATTCATTCAAGGATCTTCATCGGCGGGGATAGCACGATGGAGGGAAGGTTGTTGGGAGCGAGTAAATTGGTGCATGTGTGAAAGCCAATTTTTGTATGATAGTGTGAGACGATTGTATATTGTCTTTGAGAGCTCTTGGAGTAGAGCTTTGTATGAGATTTTTTCATGCTCCATGATATACATAATATATGATATTTGAGGTTTTTAGCTTTTAATCTTTCCTAGTAAAAACATTTTCGTTGCTGTATGTGATTGATTTTTCTTCATGTGTTTGCAATTGGCGATTAAATTTCCGCGAAGAATTAAGTAGAAGGATTCTATATTTAATAGTGTATATAATTGTTAGCTCAAGATAATCCAACGATAGCAATTTTAGATCCTTGAATGAATTCGATATTGCCTTTCCTTGTTGCGCAATCCTCAATGGTGACTCCGATGTGTGTGTAGTTGCATTCAATGCACCATTATAGTCAAACGGAGCCCTTTCACCTATCTCTCCATTGGGTCTCCTTTGGATCGACATGCATGTAGTTAACGGTAGTATGTCTTCGGTTGCATGTGAGACTGCTTGCTTGTTAATTAATTAAATAATTAATTCGGCGATCTCTCGGTAGTGTATCTTTAGTTGCAACTATTTACAACTAACTGGCGAGTTTAACTCACTTAACTAAGTTAAACTAAATAAAAAATCACATAACTACACATCCAACTATATTAAAACTTGTTATCATGAATTCTGATGAATTACTCTTGCATGTCCCATGACCAACCTTTGAACTCGAAATTCCTTCGATTAGCGATTTCCACATCAATTAAATTAAATCGAGTGCTTGAGAGAATAGATTATTATTTATAGTCTAATTATTATTAAGGGCTAATAATAATTGGTATCTGATCTATTTTTAGACATGCGATCTATAAATAGACTTCACCCTTGTATCTAAAAATAGAATATCATGTATAAATATAATTTTCTCGACCATACATAAATGAACTCTTGCTATAAATAGAACATGCTCACCATTCTAAAAATAGACATACACCTAAAAAATGGCACAGAGCCCCACCTAGTGTAGGTGCTCAATTTTCACTAGGATCATCATCTTGTTGAATCTCAACACTCCCTCTCAACAAGAAAGGGACTATCCTTCCACCACGATCCTATCTCTATGCTATTCGAATTTTCTCTTGGTGAGCGCCTTACGTTAGAAAATATGCATGCGTGAAGCCATGAAACTTCATCTCATCTGTTTGTATGTACCATAAACCATACTTAGACACTGAGATATCTGAGGACACTTATGCCGTCTTCCAAAGAGCTTGGTAGGCTTAACCATCGCTTGACTAGACAGTTCAACTGCATAGCATATGGTCGGTCTTGTATTAACTAAATACATGAGCGAACCCACCAATATCGATAGAGAATAGAATCCCACTACCTCTCCGGATATGGCATCCTCTTTCCTCAGGTTTCACGAAGAGGGTATCCGTAGGTTTGCAACCCTCCATGTGAGACTTGCGAGTATCTCCCTTGCATACTTGCCTTGAGACACAAACATTTCACCTTCTAGCTACCATATTTCCAATCCAGAAATAGTGAAGGCCCCATATCCTTCATCTCGAACTCCTTTACGAATCCTCCTTGCATGAGTGTATCGATTTGCTAATCACTAGTCGGTATTAAATCATCAACATAAATAAAAATGATTAAAATCTTACCCTCCACCAAAATCTGGTATAGGTTTGCATATGCCTCACTCTTGGTGAAGCCAAGTCTAGCGAAATATCTGCGGTCAAATTAGCACGAAGCACGGTGCTTGTAAATACATACGATGCTCTTTTAGAGTTTGCACACATGCGACTCACACTAAAGATATCAAATCCTTTAGGCTACTCAATACCACACTTCTTCCTCGATGATCCCATTAACGAGTCCGGTCTTCACATCCATGCGATGAATGTTCTAGCACGCAACCTACATGCTAAGAGAGCAAGGATGGTCCTTGTGGAGGGATACGAAGTGAGACGGGTGCGGGTTTTCATAATCGATCCCCTCGATGCAGCGAGAATCCTTGTGCCACAAATCTTTCCTTATACTTCTCAACACTCCCATCGACCACTTGCTTTACCTTGTAGATCCATCTTGAACCTAAGATTGATTTATCGACGACCTTGGAACAATTTCCAAAGCATTTTTGACAATGGAGTCGTACTCCTCCATCGTGCATCCACCCATGTGGGCTCTGCTTGCTTCCACCGAAAGGAATGTGGCTCATTCACAACACATTTGCTCATGAGAGCCATATATCTAGTGAATCGATTGGAAGTATCTCTATATGCGCTATGAAGTGGGTACTCCCTCGATACATGCCGCATCAAGCTTCGACCTCTCGGCTTTTGTGGTACGCCTTCTACCGATTCTGATGTTTGCTGCGACGAGTGGACTCCTACACTCATGAACCTCCTCGTGTGTCTAATCCACATCTAGAGACTCATCTTTGGGAGCAAGCCGGTTCACTCCTGCGAATCACAGTCTAGCTCCTCTCGACAACGAACTTCATGGCTTTCTCCTTATTGAATTTTATATCATGTCGCACCACGGTCATTCGATTGTTTGGAAAATACACACGATAATTATGGGGTGTTTATGTGTACCCCGAAATATCCCAACTTCGACGATCGGCTCCAACTTCTTCCTATTGTTCTTGGTCACATGCACGTAAACGGATGAGCCAAAAATGTTAAAGTGAAAGCTGTCTACATTTTCTCATCAGGTAAAAGCTTCTTCATGTGTGCTCATGCCAGTACTCTATGAGGACAACGGTTTTTTCACATAAAACGCGGTGTTTCATGCCTACGCCCATAGTGAATTGGTAGGCCCTTATCCTTAAAGACGTAGCTCCATGCCGGCACCCACGATCATTACTCTTCTACGCAACCCCATTAGCTGCCTTGGGTTGTGAGGTCTTGTAGGTTCTCTTTGAATTCCTTCTTTGCTTTAGAGAAGTCTTTGAATTTGTTCGAGATATATTCACCACCATTATCACTGCGCGAGCCTTCACTTGCTTCCCAGGCTCTTTCTCCACAGTCAACACCAAACTCCTTAGAACTTTGAGAATGTTTGATATTTCCAGAGAGATCCGACATCATGAGAATATTCATCGATAAAATGACATAATACCTATGTTTTTCTGTGAAGCAAACGAGAATGAATCATATATGTATACGTGTGAACTCTCTCGGGGATCATGACAGTTCTCATTTTCATGAAAGGTGGTCTTCACGAAGCTTACCCATAGTAAATCCATGCTACGATGTCTGCCTTAGTGTAACTTGAGAATTCCAATAAAGAAATATCTTGCAAAATATTTAGGGCACCATGGTGAAGATGGCCAATCATTTGTGCCATAATTCATCTTCATCTCGGCTCACCACTTCTTCTTCTTTTCCCACCATTGCGGTGTAGCCATCTGGCTCCATTTGTGGATATTCTTGACTAGAATCCCCTATCCTCTTGGTTTGACCCATTGTTTTATGTCGCGGGAAAGATTTTCCATCGCTAAAAACAACGTCATAACCTTTGTCCTCCAACATCGTGGTAAGACCAAGTTCTTATTTAGACCTGAACATGCATAACATCTTTCGACATAAATGGTTTACCTAAATCCCTCTCGAAAGGTAATGGTACCAATTCCGGTCTGTGTCGTCCATCGTCGCCCATCTCTATATGGATTTGGAGATATTTCTCCTCGAGTCCTTTGAAAATATCCTTGTCTCCCTTCATGTGGAAGGAAGCACCACTATCGAGATACCACACGATCCCATTGCGCTTGGAAACCAAGCATGTGATCGAAAAGCGAAATCAAGTTCAGAATTACTGGCCAAGGCCTCACTAAGTTTGCGGCTCAACGACCTTCTTGTTATTATTTTTCTATGGGCGATTAATGGTGAGATGCCCATGTTCATGATAGTGAAAACACTTCACCTTAGACAAATCCAACTTCTTTCCTTTAGCCTCGGATTTTGAGTGGAATTTCTTCCCCTTCGCTTTCCTTGCTTTGGAATCAAAAGCACGTCCTCTTCATCATCATTCTTTGATGAAGAGCCATCCACAGTATTCGCTTGAACTCCTCCTGCCCAGATCATACACTGGGTTCCCCGATCCTATGGTTTTTCCGGAAGTCGGGTTGATAGGAGGGTCTTGATAAGCTGGCCACGACTCTTGGGAAGTCCCAAAGAGCCAAGCTCACCAAATCATCATTAGCAACCATGATTCCCACACTCCCAGGTTCCTCTGACATTGGACAAGGATTTTGAGACACTTGGGAATATTGTCGCCCTTTTCCATTTTGATTTTACGAGTTTATCGTTCGGCACCAATTTCCTAAGGTCGTTGCTGCTTTGGAAAAGATGTCAAAGCCTTCCACATTGCAAATGGAGTGGCTTTCCATGAAAGGCTTGAGGCAAGTATGGTCTCTCACACCTTTAGTACGTTCTCATCTTCGCTACTTTATTTTTCCATGCATAAAGTAATGAAGCATCCAATAAGTGGGCTTAGAACATCACTATTGATGAATCAACGTTGTTATCTTCAAGCAACACCTCCATCCTATCCTTCCATGAAATTTAGTTTGAGCTTCCTCAATTACATGCTATAACCGCAAACCATTGAAATCCATTTCGATGTTTACTCAGTGTTGCACCAAGAAATTCTTGCGGCAAATTGAATTATTCCACCAACAAAAATCAACCTCTTGCTTCAATATTGTAATCTTCAATGCTGCGATACCATGTAAAAATTATAAAAAATAATAAAATTATGTATTTACGGACTATCCACAGTCTAAAGAATTATATCCTTTATTAAATACAAAATCCTTCTACTTAAATCTTTGCGGAAATTTAATTACCCGATTGCAATACATGAAGAAATATTAATCACACATAACATAGATGTTTTTATCGGGAAAGCTTAAAGCTAAAAAGCCCAAATATCATATATTATGTATATCATGGATCATGAAAAAAAATCTCATGCAAATCTCTACTCCAAGGCTCTCGGTACAATATACGATCATCTCTGCTTTGTCGTACAAAAATTGGCTTACACATGCGCCGATTAAGTGCCTCTGACGACTACCTCCACTATGCAATCCGTGTGTCCATGAAGATCCTAAATGATTTTGATCTTTCCTTGCCTTAAACTATGCGACCCCATTGGAAACTCCAATGTGTGTGTGTAGTTTCATTGAATGTCCTGCCCATAGTCACAGGCGAAGTAGTCGAAACGAGCCCTTTCACATCTCTCAAGCGGGTCTCCAGATTTGACATGCATGTAGTTAGCGATCGTATTTCTTCGATTGCATGTGAGACCATTTCTTGTGAATTGTAATGAGATCTCTTGAAGTAGAAATTTGTATGAAATTTATTCATGATCCATGATATACATAATATATGATAGTTGGGGTTTTTATCTTTAAGCTTTCTCGGTAAAAACATCATTATTATGTGTCATTGATTTTTCTTCATGTGTTTGCGATTTAGCGATTAGAATTTCATGAATTTAAAGTGAAAGGATTATGTATTTAAAAGTGGATATAATTTTTATATCGGAGAATTCGGAAATACATAATTTTATTATTTTGTATAATTTCTACAATCATTTCCAACATGTTGACAAGGTGCTCAAACTATTGAAGGAGAAACAATTATATGCAAAAACCTCCAAATGTTGCTTTGGAGTACAACGGAGTGGAATATTTGGGTCATATTGTATCTCATGAGGTTGTTAAAATGACCTAACAATTTAATTGTTAAGAGATGAAAATCCCCACAACCATAAAGCATCTTCAAGGATTTCTCGAGGATTGTTGGGGTATTATTCTGAAGTTTTCTAACAATTATGGGAATAACAACACCTCTATAGACGTCTTAAAGAAATACACATTTTCTTGGACTCATATAGAAAACTAAGAAATTTGAACATCTTAAAGAGGAAATGTGCCAAGCAGAGTCCTTCGCCCATACGGACTTCAAAAACTTTGTGGAATGTGATTCCTAGGAAATGTAATTGGTGTTGTTTTAATGCAAGAAGAGGAAGACCCATTGATTTTGAAATTCATCCGATCAAAGGAAAGTATTTACAAAAACCTATTTATGAGAAGGAAATGTTGGCAATACCACATGAACTAAACCAATGGAAACCTTACATAATGGGAAGATACTTCAAGGTAAAAATAGATATTGATAGTCTTAAATAATTTTTGGAACAAAGATTATCTTTAGAAAGCGACCAAAAATGGGTCGCTAAGATGTTGGGTTATGACGTTGAAGTGTACAAAAAAATAAGCAAAATTTTGTTGCGAGATGCACTCTCGAAAGGATGAGGATGTGGAGATTTCTTTGTGTCATTTCTATTATCAACTTAATTGGATAACGAAGAAAGGGATGAATGGAATAATGACGAAGAGGTGTGAACACTCATTCAAAAGTTGCATCAAGATCCAAGTACATAAGATAATTTAGCTAGAAAAATGATTCATTATGTTACAAAGGTCTCTTATATCTTTGTGAGAATTTCCAATAAATAAAGATTCTTTTAGAATTGCACACCTCCCTTTAGGAGGGAAATAAGTACTTTTAAAAAACACGAAGGGTCGAAGGATTTTTTTGGGATGACCTTAAATACGAGTATTCGGAAGTTTGTGGCGAATGGTTGGTTTGCCGAAAAATAAAGTTGAGGCAAATTAAGACCCCAGAGTTTGTTATAACCTTTAGCCATTCCAAGTTAGCGATGGGAGGAGGTCTCGGTAAGATTTGATCACGGGTTTACCGAGTCTAAAGGAAATAATTTCATCGTATGGTGGTACTTTATAGACTTACCAGCCCCATGCACACTTTTTTGCACATTATATCATCCTTTTAAAGACAATACAATTGCTATTGCCGTTATGGAAACAATTCAAAAGCTACATGGAAACCCAAAGATTATTGTAAGTAATGAATCCCATTTTGACAAAAATTTTGGACGGAATTATTTTCTTGTCTTGCTACTCAATCAGCTCATGCCTCATCTTATCATCCTCAATTTGAAGGAAAAATGAGATAGCGAATAAATTTTGGAAGGATATATTGGTTTCTTTGTATGCGATAAACAAACATAATGGGTCGACGATTTACCTGCAGCTCAATGTTGGTATAACACTTCCTTCATACTACGACAAAAATACCCCATTTGTAGTGCGTTATGGATATCATCCACCATCCATCACTTTACATCTTATTTAAGAGAAAATTCTAAGTTTCCAAGTAGTTTAATATCATCGAGCATCGACAACAAGTTCTCCAAATCTTAAGGGATAACCTCACTCACAGTGAAAAATCAAATGAAACAACGGAGCATATCAACATTGAAATGGAAGAAGTTTTGATGTGGCGGTGACTCGGTAGTTTTACAACTACAACCATACGAACAAATGTCCCTCGAAAGCGAGTTAAGAATGATAATAAATTATCATTAGTACTATGGTCCTTACGAGGTGTTGCAAAATAGTAGTACTATGACATACAAATTGGAGTTTCCCGCATCTTCTAAGGTACACCCGATTTTCCATGTTTCATGCTTAAAGAAAGGTTATCGGTGATAGCTCTCGGTTCAAAATGATGTTTCCCGAACTTGAAAAAGAAGGAAAAATCATATTTGAACTTTGAAGCGAGTCATAGAACCAAGGGCAATAACTATAGAATCGATTAATTCCTGAGTATCTAATTAAGTAGAAGAACTTACACCATTGAAGGTGTTCATGGGAGGATGAAAATTTTATACATACGCATCCATAACTACTCGAGCATAAAGGAAATCACATTTTTTGAAGGAGAGGGGCATGTTAGGTCTGTAGTACTGGTGTATTCCCTTTATTATTATCATTAGTGTAGCCCCATATTGTTATTGTTGTGCCCATGTATCCCCCATATTGTCATGGTTTCCCCCCATAGAAGCCCACTATTATTATTATTGTTCCCTTACATTATTATTATTTATAATTTTTTAAAGCCATGTACTTCGTTCAATTGTGTTGGGTGTTTAACC